>CAIGQV010019086.1:160138-173131 GCA_903798115.1 Danio jaintianensis
TTCCACTGCACCATGACTTTATATTCTATACTGTACATTATTTCTGTTCAGTGACAAGACTTTTGTCTAAGCAAAGTCAGACCTTATTGTCCTAATTAAATAATTAAAACTCAAGGCATGATCATATTTTATTTTGGTCAAATAAGCGTAATCTAGAGGCCTTTGCCTTTCACATAAGCCACTTCTGATACCAAATGATCAACTAGAAGTCAAGTTATTATTTGTTGTTCCTAAAACTTGGATAGGCGACAAGACATTTGTCAGGTAGTGTAACTGGCTTCCACGTGAATATGAAAGTGAATAAAAACTAATAATAACATTTCACTATCCTTTGGCTTAGTCCCTTATTTATCAGGAGTCGCCACAGAGGAATGAACTGCCAATTAATAACTAATAATAACATAAAACAATCAAAAAAAGTGGCTAAAATTATAATTAAAACGGAAAATTTGAAACTATTTAAAAACATCGATGACCATAATAGTGTCATAAAAACAGAAAATATATATAAATGTACAGTGCTCAACATAAATGAGTACAACTCATTTTGAAAATGAATATTTTTATCCCTTTTTTTTCAGTGAATATAGGTAATACATTTTGGTGCATTTGAACAAAACTGATTTATCAAATTGATATATTTATTGAAATAATATTTTAGTCACCAAACATCTTTAGAAATAGAAAGAGAATACAATTAAATTCAAGCGAAATATTGGAAAAAAAACACAAACTACAAAATTTCAACTAAATGTTATCTTTTTTTTTTCCTTCTCTTGATTTTTCCTCTCTTTAATTTTTTATTTAATATTTTTCTATAACGTAAATTTGGGTGTACTCATTTTGAACCATTATCAGAAGTTTTTTTGTTAGATTAGCTCCAGATTTGGCTTCATTACTGACTAATCTAATGTATATGCATAAATATAACATTGTAAAGCTTCCTTTAGAAAATATTCATTTAAATGAGAGACTTGTGAGGAGTGTACTGTATATATAAAACATATCTATTTACATCACTCACCGGCCACTTTATTAGGTACACCTGTCCAACTGCTCGTTAATGCAAATTTCTATTCAGCCAATCACATGGCAGCAACTCAATGCATTTAGGCATGTAGACATGGTCAAGACGATCTGCTGAAGATTGGAAAAACGTTGCCTGGTCTGATGAGTCTCGATTTCTGCTGCGTCATTCGGACGGTAGGGTCAGAATTTGGTGTCAACAACACAGCTGCGTCAGGCCAAGGAGGTTGCTTACAGGAATGGGGAGAGGGCCTTGTATAAACAGGCCAAATACACACTGGAAAAGGAGATCAGAGTGGCAAAAAGGAACTATTCTGAGAAACTAAGGAGTCAGTTCTCTTCCAGCGACTCAGCATCCGTGTGGAAAAGTTTGAAAAACATCACAAACTACAAGAAACCATCCCCCAGCACTGTAGACAACGAACGACTTGCAAACGACCTGAATGAGTTTTACTGCAGGTTTGAGAAAACACCCCACACCCACTCTGAACTGCTCTTCACACCACCATCAACACCTCCACCACACCCCGTCTCCCCAACACTTCAGTTCAGTGAAGATGATGTGCGCCAGGTCTTCCAAAAACAGAAGAGGAAAAAAGCACCAGGCCCAGATTTTGTAACACCAGCCTGTCTAAAATCCTGTGCTGACCAACTGGCCCCCATCTTCACCCTGATCTTCAACAGATCACTGGAGCTGTGTGAAGTGCCCTCCTGCTTTAAACGCTCCACCATCATCCCCATCCCAAAGAAACCCAAACTTACAGGACTTAATGACTACAGACCAGTGGCGCTAACATCTGTGGTCATGAAGTCTTTTGAAAAACTGGTGCTGGCCCACCTGAAGGACATCACTGAACCCTCACTGGACTCTCTTCAGTTTGCAAACAGGTCTGTGGATGATGCAGTCAATATGGGACTGCATTATGTTCTGCAACACCTAGACAGACCAGGGACCTATGTGAGGATCTTGTTTGTTGACTTCAGCTCGGCTTTCAACACTATCATCCCAAAACTTCTCCTGCCCAAATTAACTCAGCTCTCCGTGCCCAACTCTGTCTGTCAGTGGATCAACAGCTTCCTAACGGACAGGCAGCAGCTGGTGAAGCTGGGAAAATTCTCATCCAGTACCCGCACAATCAGCACTGGCGCCCCCCAGTGGTGTGTCCTCTCCCCTCTGCTCTTCTCACTGTACACAAATGACTGCACCTCAAAGGACGCCTCTGTCACAATCTTGAAGTTTGCAGATGACACCACACTTATCGGCCTCATTCAGGACGGTGACGAGTCTGCTTACAGACAGGAGGTTAAGGAGCTGGCTGTCTGGTGCAGTCACAACAACCTGGAGCTGAACACGCTCAAAACAGTGGAGATGATAGTGGACTTCAGGAGAAACCCCCCCGCTCTCACCCCAATGAGCATCATGGACAACATTGTGGCAGCAGTGGAGTCATTCAGGTTCCTGGGCACCACCATCTCTCAGGATCTGAAGTGGGACACTCACATTGACTCCATTGTCAAAAAAGCTCAACAGAGGTTGTACTTCCTTCGTCAGCTGAGGAAGTTCAACCTTCCAAAGGAGCTGCTGAAACAGTTCTACACTTCCATCATTGAATCAGTCCTCTGCACTTCAATAACTGTCTGGTTTAGCTCAGCTACCAAATCCGACCTCCGAAGACTACGTCGAATAGTTCGGACTGCTGAGCGAATCACTGGTACAATCCTCCCTACTCTCCAAGAACTGTACTTATCCAGAGCAAGCAGAAGGGCTGCCAAAATCACTCTGGACCCCTCACACCCAGCACACTGCCTCTTTGAACTTTTACCTTCTGGTCGACGCTACAGAGCACTGTGTACCAGAACAGCCCGACACAGAAACAGTTTCTTCCCTCAGGCAATCCATCTCATGAACACTTGATGATAGTAATTATGGAACAAACATCACTACTGCTATACACTTTTTATACACCAACACTTATTTAACAACATATTTTACATGCTAATTTGCACATAACAGCTGCTGTTGTATATAGTAATATTCCTGTACATACACTTGTCAATTTGTATATTTGCATTCACTACAACTTTCATTTTTTAAATATATTTATTATCTGTTTTTTGTCCTGTCTCTGTAATTCTGTTGCACTGTAGAAGCTCTGTCACGAAAACAAATTCCTCGTATGTGTGAACATACCTGGCAATAAAGCTCTTTCTGATTTCTGATTCTGATTTCTGATTTCTGAAAGCATGGATCCATCCTGCCTGTATCAACGGTTCAGGCTGGTGGTTTACTGGTGTGGGGGATATTGTCTTGGCACACTTTGGGCCCATTAGTACCAATTGAGCATTATGTCAACGCCACAGACTACCTGAGTATTGTTGCTGACCATGTCCATCCCTTTATGACCACAGTGTACCCATCTTCTGATGCATACTTCCAGCAGGATAACGCACCATGTCATAAAGCACGAATCATCTCAGACTGGTTTCTTGAACATGACAATGAGTTCACTGTACTCAAATGGCCTCCACAGTCACCAGATCTCAATCCGATAGAGCACCTTTGGGATGTGGTGGAACATGAGATTTGCATCATGGATGTGCAGCCGACAAATCTGCAGCAACTGTGTGATGCTATCATGTCAATATGGACCAAAATGTAATATGACCAAGAAGGAATATTTCCAGTACCTTGTTGAATCTATGCCACGAAGGATTAAGACAGTTTTGAAGGCAAAAGGAGGTCCAACCCGGTACTAGTAAGGTGTACCTAATAAAGTGGCCGGTAAGTGTATATATTTATACAAAATAACCATAAAAAGCAAGACAATTTATCACTGCTCCCCCCCATCATTTCATATGACTTTCAACATACGAGCGTCCGTACATGTCATACCGGATTTGATCTCTAAATGGTTCGGCTTTTCTATTTGGGATTAAACTGAAAACGATTCCCTGTATGGAGGATTACTGTAAAAAAAGAGTGGCTAATTTTTTTCGACGAAGCTTCTGTCCGGCCATCTGATGTCTGATGGAGCATCCCGCAGATGGACGGCATAACGATACAACACAGATGGGTGTAAATCACAGGGGACTGACTTTTCAAAGCGCTTATGGAAACAATCTATTTGTCATGTGACTGGAGAAACCATCAGACGCCATTAGCCTAATTTGGAGTTACATAAAAGATGTCCAATGTCACCCTGTAGTCTCAGCAGTATGTTTCATTTGATTTTGTGCGTACGATTGAGTCAAAACTGGACATGCGACTATAATCACTCTATTGTTTTTCCATAAATCTGCAGTATAATTCTGTTTGCATGTTATGATAGCTAAAGCCAGCTCAGAGGAATGTCATAGTGACTCTACGTTAATCTTTTTTTCCTATGGAGATTAGTGAACTTTTATGGACTGCGTATTACAGGTTAAAGGTCATCAGACTAATCAGAAAGTCTACCAGCAACTGCAGCCAGCGGCATTATAGAGCAAAGATACAACTTTTGATTAAAAATGAGCATCGAACAGGTTATAAAGCTGGGGTTTAGCTTTTTTTTTTTAAGGGCCGAGGGGAAAATATTGATATCGCAAATATGCATAATCATTTAAATGATATCTTAAAATGATATCTTAAAAAAAAAAAAAAAAAAAAAGTTCAATCTGGGAAAAATACCTGTGTTCATGTGGACATGGCATTAGAATAAAAATTATATTTCAGTGTGAATGCACTACTTATACTATTTATAATACAAAACAGCATAGAATAGTGCATAGGTATGTGATTTGGGATGCACCTTTACTCTTGTAACTCAAAAGTACTTTTAGGACATGATTTAAGTAGGTAAATTGGGACGCCACATTTGCTTTACGGCTTGCTGGAAGTGAGCAACGCACCTTCGGGTCTAGTACCTAATAGGGGTTGAAAGGCTTTAGATTTTTGGAAGTCAACTTTTATGTTATCAAAGTCAAGTCGACTAGTCGCTGGTGACGTCATCAATAAAACACAAGATGCAAATGTTTTGCAGCATGCCACAATTTGCTATTTATTTGGAGGGAATATATACACATGCTGTTTGATAGCTTATAACACCTTGCAAATAAAATGCAACACTACCAATGACTAATTTTAGTGCAAAACAAATGCACTGTCAACACTTTTATTTTGTTAATAATGCAACATTAGCATGGGCTAGTTTTAGTGCTAAATAAATGCAGTCAACTCACTGATCACTGCACGTTCTACTAAGAATGTAACAATAACAGATATTTTAGTGCAGATGTAATGCATACGTCATGTGAAGTTATTTCATAACAACATAATGCACGAAATTTCACTGTTAGAGTGCTGCTCAGATGCATATTTTACTGTTACCGTTTTACTGCGCTAGAAAGCTGCTCAAAATCCTGCTCAAGTCAGGCATGTTGTGCGGTTACTGGCTCATCTTGGTTATCATAAGTCTCATTGCTGCACATCTTCACCTGAGATGATGTTTACACATGCAATGAAGTTTGCCACACCTCCGCGGCTGCGCGCTTCACTCTTTCTGTGCACTTCACGGTTCATTCACAAAATATGCCAGCATCTACGCTTCGCAGAGGACAACAGCCAATGACATTACTTTTCCAGCGCTGTGTAAACGCGATTGGCTAGCATCTGATCTAGGATATTTGCATGGCACGATCTAACTGGCATCTGTTTGAGAATTTAATCTTTGATGCTGACAAAAGAAAAATAACATTTTAAGAACTACTTTAAATAATCTGAGGGCAGTTTCATTCAGTGAACCACCTTCGTGTGTAAAGCTGTCATGTAGTTCAGGTCACGTGATCTGTGCAGAGCGACTAGTTGACGTCAATCAAAAAGCGTCACAGCAAAGCATTAAAGTCAATCAGTCGACTAGTTGGTGCAACCCCTAGTAACTAGTACATGTTTATAGGCTATATTACAAAAAAGATAATATTTTTAGCATAATGGCTTAATGAAATATGACAATAGACATTCAAAACTTAATTCTAAAATCTCAATAGAAGCTTTAAATGTAAATATTACGTGACAAAAAATAGATTTGGTACAGTCTTACATGAACGGTCAGTCAGAATGATCACTATGGTCATTCTAGTAGGTATAGAATTCTGGTAGTTTCAGTGTTAATTAAAAAAAAATATTTGTAAAAAACAGATTTTCAGAACATACCGTTTGTGGATTGAGCTGCCCTGTCATCATATCTAGCAGATCTGCGTCAGCCATAGCGATGGTGCAATCTGCCTTTTTACCTGCACAGGAAGTAAACAGTAAAACTTCAACTTCTTCAAGTACAAACTTTATGAAAATGAACACTTGACGGCACTGAATTTAGAGTTAATTAGTAACATCATTTACTATTTTACAGTGTAATGCAAAACACATTTGTTTTCCAATTTGCATGTTGTCCCAATAAATCACCAACGGCCTGTAGAACACATTTAGAAGTTAAAGGTGCAGTATGTAAGTTTGACACCCAGTGGTTGAACTAGGTATTGCACTCCTGGATCAAAACACATTTTCACTCGGCTCCTCCTCTGAGGAGTCCACGCAAGCGCAGGTTGCCAGATTGACATGAGTGTGCCTGACTATCAAGCCTAAAGGCTGATTTAAGGTTGATTTGAACCGTTTTCTAACTAAAAGCAGCAGCACACAATAGAAGAAATATTTTCCACACTAAAAGGAGTTTTTGTCCTAACCAACACCTGAAATTTATATTTTAGAAACGGCTTTTATTTCTCACAGGTGAACAACAGGATGAACTGATCACCTCAGGTACACGTCATGTGCTTTATTCAGTGTTAAATGCTAATAATGTGAGTTTGAATGCCATTTTACATGACATTTATTGCCATACTACTGAAAGCAGCAGCAGATAGTTCACCTCAGATCTTGAAAATAAAATAAACAGTTTGAAACTGAACTTCAGAACTGTGACTCAGTGCAAGCCAACAAATATCAGCGATTCAGCATGTACATTTAATAATGTTAAAGATGTTTAATATGTATTAATTAGATTATAAACCTTACCATTTCGCCGGGGTGCAGTAAGTGCACTATTCTGTGCTTCTTCTATTCGTGTTTTGTCTGGTGCAAACAGCCAAATTGCTTATCATTCTTGTCATGTAGCGTGTTGTTAGGACACAGGGTTAAAAAGTAACCGGCTCACCTAATGTTTACGTTCATAATATTTATATTATTTGCTAATTAATAACCATCTCATGTGGAACTCTAAATCTGCATCTCATTTCGGAGTCTGTTACGGTCCACCGAAGGGTTAAAAGAACCAAAACAAAGACAGCGTTCCAGCACGTAACATTTTCAAAGAAGAATAACTGACTTCAGCATTGTTTTTCAGATTAACAACAATGTTCACTTGGCATGTTTCTTAAATATCTGCAAACATATTATCGTATTTTTATGCTTTAGAAGAGTCCAAAAACTTACATACAGCACCTTTAAGGGTCTGTAAGATTTTTTTTTAAATGTGTTGGAAAGCAACACCAACACTGCACTAATTTAAAGTGACCATATTATGGATTTTTGAAAATGGCCTTTTTTGTTTAACACAGCTCTAAGTGAATGAAAACATCCTGCAAAGTTTTAAATCTGAAAGCTGACTGTGTATAAAGTTATTACCACTCAAAAGAAACAGTCGACACAAAGTCATTAAAACGAGTCATTTTCAAGTGGATCTCAAGTCATTTGATGTTGACGTCAAAGTGATACACTGGCTATTTTTTTTTTTACAGCCAGAGGAGGTTGTGAAAAATGAGAAAAAAAGATTTAACCTTATTGTGCACCCGAAGTTCACAAACTTTGTTCATTTATGGACACATTAAGAAGTATAAACTACCTAAAAATTCAAATCTCTGTAAGACCTAAGTCAACATCCAGTGTTTGTATTTTTAACATTTGTATCTTTAGAAATAATAGCAGACTGAAATACAAACTTGTATTTAAATGTTTCATTCAACATTTTCAAAAAAAGAAAAAGAAAAAGAAAGCTTGTTGCCATGTGATGTATTTTAGGACTACGCTGCAGCAGCTTTTAACGTGATTCTTTGATTAATAATAAAAAAGTAGTGTTTATTTTTATTTGAAATGTTAATTGTCATATTTGATACACATACTAATGCACCATTACTCAATAAAACATCCTAGCTGAATCAATTACTTGACTGGTGGAGTAAAATGCTTTTTTACTGAAATTTAAATGTCTTGTTTTACAACAGGCGGTTCATTCCACTGTGGCGACCCCTGATAAATAAGGGAATAAGCCGAAGGAAAATGAATGAATGAATTCTTTATAACAAAAAAAAAAAAAAACACCTGCGTCACTGGATACAGAGCCTTTGCCATTCTTCACATCCACCACCCATAATGCATCACTTCCACCTGGACCATCTTTCACTTTGAATGCGAAAACGCCACCAATTTTCTTTACATAAGCTTCGCCCTCCTGTTAAAAACAATGACATAATTGAACAGTTCTGAAGTAAATTGATCAGCAGATTTTTTCTTCTAATTAGAAACATTTATTTGACTATAAAAGAGAAAAAGAATTGTCTGTTAACAAATGACTCATGCATAATATAATATAATATAATATAATATAATATAATATAATATAATATAATATAATATAATATAATATAATATAATATAATATAATATAATATAACCCCACTCAAAAGACATTGTATCAACGCCTCATTTAGTCCTCTATGTGATAAATGTCCTGACAAGGAACTTGGATCTTTTTTTCATATGATGTGGGAATGAGGAAAAGTACAAAAATGTTATAATGAGGTGTGTGTTATCCTATCTAAAATTATTGAATATCCTGTATCGGTGAATCCTTCTATATTATTACTGTGTGGAAGCTGCAAAAAGCTGTTTGGCTGGCTGGCTTAACTTCTGCAAAAAAAAAACTATTAGCACAACATTGGCTTCCTCCACATAACTTGGACATGTACAAGTTGTTGGTAGAACTTCGGGACATTAAAATGTTGGAATTATCCACGGCTCGAGTGAACTTGGTACAAATGTGTACATTAAAGATCTAGACTACAGCTGCTGACAAAATCTCCATGTTCACTGCACAAAGCAATGCCATATGTAATGATATATGTCATTATATTGTTAATTCATTATCATTCATAATGTCATTCATAATGTCATTATATTGTTAATTTTGGGTGTTTACAGAGTCCTCAAAAGCATTAACAAATTCCAAATGGTAATGAACAGAGGCAGAGTATTATTTTGACAGTATAACTGGTGAATTACCTCCTGCAGCTTCTTCTCGATCTCCTTGAAGACGGTGTGAGCTTTGAACCCTGAGCGGTCACTGGAGGCGCTGGTGGACACCGCTGCTATCCTAGAGCTGACAACGTTTACAACAGAACATTTACTGCTGGTCTAGTTTTAATGTGTGCAATGAAATCCAGCATTTAACAAAGTGTAAATGTAGAAAAAAATATAGAGTTGAAGTCAGAATTATTAGCCCTCCTGAATTATTAGACCCCCTGTATATTTTCCCTCAATTTCTGTTCAATGGAAAGCAGATTTTTTTCAACACATTTCTAAACGTAATAGTTTTAATAACTCATTTCTAAAAATTGATTTCTTTTATCTTTGCCATGATGACAGTACATCATATTTTACTAGATATTTTTCAAGATATTCAGCTTAAACATTTAAAGGTATGACATTTAAAGGCTTAACTAGGTTAACTAGGCAAGTTAGGGTAATTAGGCAAGTCATTGTATAACAGTGTTTTTTTCTGTAGCCAATCGAAAAAATTATATTGCTTAAGGGGGCTAATAATATTGATCTTAAAATGATTTAAAAAAATTAAAAAGTGCTTTTATTCTAGCCGAAATAAAACAAATAAGACTTTCTCCAGAAGAAAAAATATTTTAGGAAATACTGTGAAAAATTCCTTGCTATATGTACTTCAGGCCATATGTACTTCAGTATGAAGGTCATATAGAATTGCAATCATTTGAACCTTGGAATTTGTACCCAGCTTAAAACAAACATGTAAGAGAGCTCAATCGTTCAAGCCTAAAACTTCAAAAAGCTTACTGAACTTGAATATTTCTATTGTAAATGTTGCTACAGATAATTAAGGCCACTGATAGATCTACATAAAAGTTCAACAAAAAATTATGTATTGCATATATAAAAATTAATAGAAATACACTACTACTGAAAAGTTTGATGTTACTACGGTTAAAGCTAAATAATGCTTACCAAGCAATTGACAGTGACATTAGATTGACATTAAATTGACAGTGAAATTATTTTACCAAAATATATTTAGAATTTTTCAAAAAAACAAATATATCACAGTTAAACAGTTTTTAATATTGATAATAACAATAAATGGTACTTTTAAATTAATAAGCATATCTGAAAACTGGAGTAATGGCCGCAACATATTCAGCTCTGCCATCACATGAATACATGACATTGTATAGCCTACTATAACAGAAAACAGCTATTTACAATTGTAATAATATTTAATATTTGAATAATATTTAATTTAATTTATAAATTTTTTATATTTATTTATTTATATATTTAAATATTTAATTCAACAATATTGACGTTTTTGGATTTAAAAAAAATGTAATCTCATACTTGGAAGACGAGCCTTGAGACCAAAACTCATTAAAATCATCTCAAAATCTCTCTGTTAACAAACGATTTATGCATCAAGCTTACTAACAATGATGGAAATAAATAAATGGCATTTAATAATAAAATAATATAATGCAATTTTGAACAAAAGTTTATAAAAATATATTTTTAAAAGTATTTATTTTTGATCAAAGTAAAATACAGCACTAGTGAGCATACAACATGTAAAATCATTGGATATTGGTGAGGTCTAGGCCAGTGATCTCAATCCCATTTTAGCTTGACACATACCTTGTTTCTTGAGGGAAGCCCATCTTGTAGAGAGTGACCACCACGGCTCCACCGAGGCCAATGTTGTGCTGCAGGGCGAGCTTTGCCCCGGGGACCTGTCGGGGCCCCGCCTCGGCCCTCAGCTGCCAACACAGCTCCGCACACTGAGCCAGACCTGCACATCAAACAGGCCAGAGTTCATTCAATGCACACACACACACACACATATACACACTCTGTGTGTGTCACAACAATGTCACAACAACCTGCCGGTGTGAGTATTTCTTCATTCGATCAGGCCTGATAAAAACTTTTAATTCTTGAAGGTGCAATAGGTGATTGTCTTTAGAAAATTTTTTTGTCGTGCTGGTTGAAAGTCTCTTCACATTCCAATAGTAATGATTAAAGTAAATGATCTAAATGTATTTATATGTACAGCAGGGAAACTAAGTATTGAACATGTCATGTTTTTCCTGGGAATAATATTTCTAAAAGAGCTGTTGGCATGGAATTGAATCAGATTTTGGTAAAAACCCAAACAATACAAACATAAAAATAAAACAAAACAAAAAATCTGAAAAACTAGTTCTGTGTAAGAACAATTAAATGACACAAGGAGAAAGTGCTGAACTACTGAACTGTATTTAATACTTTATATAAAAGGCTTTATAAATGATGGCAGCTTAAAGACGCCTCTGATATGGACAATGAAGTCACATGCATTGCTCAGGTGTGAGTTTTTCACAGAATTTAATAGAGTGCAAAAATCTTGATGGTTCTGTGGGTCTCGTCTATCAAATCTGATCTTTATTTTGGATTTTCTATTGGATTGAAGTCAGGTGACTGGCTGGGCCATTCTACAGCTTGATTTTCTTTCTCTGAAAGCATTTGAGAGTGGCTGTGTGAGAGCATTTGGCTGTGTTTTGGATCATTGTCTTGCTGAAATGTCCACCCTGGTTTCATCTTCATCATCCTGATAATGTAGATGTTGGACTGAAGCAGCTAATATTCATTTAGAGGGTTGCTGAAGAACTACTGAGAGATTTCAGCTGCTGTCTGGGCTTTCTACACCTCCCATTCTTCATGTGTTTAATACTTTTTCCCTGCATCATTTCATTTTATTACACATAACTTCATTTGTAAACTAATTAGATGTTTTCTCTGCATATATGGATTTCTTTGGTTGTTACAAACATCCAGCGAATATTTCAAGTCAACGGCATCTTTAGAAATATGTTTTCTGAGAAAAATGGTGACGTGTTCAATACTTATTTTCCCCGCTGTATTTTTATATTCTGGCTAAGGCATAGGACTAAAGAATTTTAGCAAAAATTACACTAGGTAGCCCAAACTAGAGATCTCCGTTGTATATTCAGCCTTTGTTCACCCGCTGCCCGACCCGTCCGTTCCCGCTAAAGATCTGGTTTCCAAAATCTCACGTTAAAATTGGGTACTACCAAAAGAGAGAGATGTCAGTTTTGTTTGCCCCTTTGTGATGAGACATGAGTGCCGTGTGACGTGCGATGAGGTTTGTGGCTGGTGAGCCACTGACAAGACAGCCACTGCCTACAGCCTAGGGATGTGCACATCGATGCTGGAGTATCGATATATCAATACTCAGAAGCTTTTAATCTGATATCGATATTTTCTTAAAAGTATCGATATTTTAACTATATTTTAATCATTTCTGCATAACTAAATGTTTTAGCGCTGTGCACAGGATTGTCGGTGACGCTTTGTATACGTTACATGAATCAATCTGTGGCGGAACGTGACGTGAGCGATCATGTGCCTTTCAGCTAACTTACGTACTCAACACACAGAAGTCGCACACTTCTGCATTTCAGAATGGCACGATGGCAGAGAGGAAACGTAGCGTGGTGTGGTGCTTCTTCTTATCAGCTGAAAAAGCGTTGCGCGATCCAATATTTGTGATAAGAAAGTTGTAAACAGCAACAATACAAGCAGCCTTAATAAACACTTACAGACAACACACCCTGAAACTTATAAAGAAACGGAGCAAAAACAAG
>CAIGQV010019086.1:173141-192773 GCA_903798115.1 Danio jaintianensis
CGTGTCTGTGTGTATCTGTGCAGTGTGTATATACAGTGTGTGTGTGTGTGTGTGTGTGTATGTGTGTGGAGTGTTTATATGCAATGTGTGTGTGTGTATGTATATATCACACACACACAAACACACACAATATATATATATATATGTATGTAATGATCTTTTTTTTTTTTTTTAAATCATATTAACATTTCAAATAATAAGTTGTATCGGTATCAGTATCGTAAAAAATGTAACAAAAGGTATCAGTATCGTATCGCATTTTAAAAATTGTGGTATCGCCCATCCCTACTACAGCCTATAACAAGCGACACACAGCACCACGGCGGATGCGCACGCTCTCTCATTCACACACACACACACACACACACGCACGCACGCACGCACGCACGCACGCACGCACGCACGCACGCACACACACACGCACACACACACGTTTGTTTTTGTGAAAAGTGGGTACATTACATTAGGTTTCCATTGATTTTATACAGCACAAACTGTTTTTTGTATTGCCCTAACCCCACCCTACCCCTAAACCCAACCATCACAGGAAACAGTGTACAGCTTTACTCTCTGATTAAACTCATTCTGTGGGATTTATAAGCTTTTTGAGAAATGAGGACATCAGCTGTGTCCTCATATTTCACCTCCTTTTTGTAATACCTTTGTCATACCTATGTCATTATACAGATTTGTGTCCTGACATGTCACAAAAACACGTACACGCACACACACACACACACACGCACACGCACACACACACACACACAGAGCACTACAACGGATGCGCACGCTCTCTCTCTCTCTCTATCTCTATCTCTCAGACCGCCTGCTCCCGTTCAAATTACACCAGAGTTACCGACCGCTATTTTATTCGGAAATTTATTCCCGCGCATGAATGCAGACCTCTAGCCCAAACTGTCTGTTAACAAATCTAGATTTGTATATCTGTGCACCCTGTTCACACAGACAGATCCGTCATTTGCACGTTCACGTGCAGCAAGACCTGCTGCAGCTGACAGAGAGAGTGACAACAGGCAAACTCAGCATCAACCTGACCTTATTTCTGAAAGACCAACGTGGCCTTGTATCCATGAAAAGAAAGATTGTTTTTGAAAGGGCTTCTGCCAAAAATGCTGAATCAAAACTTTTCTAAATCCTGAATCAATGGAGTTGCTTTTGCATGCTGGGGGGAATATGCAGGTCAAAACCGCAGTCTGAAGGATGACACAATGGCTGAAGTATTTCTTTTAGACAGGTATGATTTAAAACTATATTAGTCACGCAAAGCTTATGTACAATACAAGCGGTTTTAATTTTTTCAGGTCAATTTTATTGTCAATATTAGACCCCTTAAGCAATATTTTGTTTTCAATTATCTGCAGAACAAACCACTGCAATGATTTGCCTAATTACCCTAACCTGCCTGATTAACCTAGTTAAGCCTTTAAATGTCACTTTAAGCTGAATACTAATATCTTGAAAAATATCTAGCCAAATATTATGTACTGTCATCATGGCAAAGATAGAACTAATCAGTTATAAGAAATGAGTTATTAAAACTATTATTTTTAGAAATTGTGGAAAAAAATATATACAGGAGGGTTAATAATTCTGACTTCAACTGTAAATGTAGCACAGCACTTCTCGTCGGTGTGCAACCGGCTTTAGAAACACTAAAGAATGCAGACAGGTTGGCATTATAATGTAAATTCTAAAGTTGAAAAGATGTATTTACACAGCTAAAGAAATAGGGGAAAATGTAGGTCAATAATCATTTTGGAATCAAATCATGACTTATCGTAAAAAAATTTTTACTTCCACATAATTTACTCTCCCTTAAGTTTTTTTTTTAAACATTTATGAGTTTCTTTATTCTGCTGAACACAAAAGAAGATATTTTGAAGAATGCTGGAAAAAAAATACTATGGAAGTCAATGGGTGCCAGCAACCAGCACTTTTCAAAATATCTTCTTTTGGGTTCAACAGGGAAAAAAAAAACTCAAATAGGTTTTAAACAAGTAAAGGATGCGCAAATGATGGCACAAATTTCCTTTTTGGGCGAACTGTCCCTTTAATATGAACTCTTTGTAATGGTAATGTATGGCGGTTTCCATAAAAATGTAAATAGCAAACATTTTCAACATTAATAATGATTAAATGGGCGGCACAGTGGCTCAGTGGTTAGACTTGCAGAATCAGAATCGCATCAGAATGTGAAGTTTCTAAAAATTCCCACCCCTAGTATTTATATTACAGCCTTAGTTTCATTCCTCACAAAAAATATATAAAAAATTAAATATGGCACAACCCGGGACAGAGATCTATTGCTATTGTGTGTCTGCAGTTCTGGATGTCCAGTGACTTGACACCACGTCTTAATCCCTCGGTGCTGACTCGTGTGTTAACGCTCAGGCTGAGCATTTTATCCTGTTGGGTTAAACTGCTTGCACTTTTGCTCATTAACCCCAACAAGATAAGAGACTTAGAATAAGAACAAGAGTCAGCCAAAGCAAGCCTGTGATCCTCGACTCCTCATAGAAGAGACGCTCAGACATATTATTGGAGAAAAACTTATAATAGGGAAAAAAAAATCATCTCAAATGCCTTCAGGTAATGTCTGATTCATGTACCACAAATAATAAGATCACTGTAAAGATGATGAAGGGGTTTAAGAGATGCACCGATCAAAAGTTTGGGAAAAACCTTTTTTCTTCTGTTTTTGGAAAAACATCTCTTATGTTTACTGAGGTTGTGTTTATTTGATCAAAAATACAGTAAACCTATGATTTCAAAGATGCATTTGTGAATATTTAGCAGCCATTCAGAGTCCTGTGATTCTTCAGAAATCATTTTAATGTATTTTAATATCAGGATTCTGTGATGAATTAAAGTACCACGTTCATTTGAAATAGAAATCTTTAAATATATTATTAATGTCTGTGTTGTTGTCACCGGTGTGGTCTTCTGCTGCTGCTGTAGCCCATCCGCCTCAAGGTTTGACGTGTTGTGCTTTCAGAGATGCTCTTCTGCATACCTCGGTTGTAACGAGTGGTTATTTGAGTTACTGTTGCCTTTCTGATGGTTGTGCGTGAAAATCCCAGTAGATCAGCAGTTTCTTAAATATTCAGACCAACCCATCTGAATTTCTTCCCCATTCTGATGCTCGGTTTGAACTGCAGCAGATCGTCTTGACCATGTCTACATGCCTAAATGCATTGAGTTTCTGCCAATATACTTCCAACTGAAATGTAATTTTGAGTAGGGGGCGGGGCATCATTTCCTTATAGCAAACTAACAGTAAAAGGGGGTTAAGAATATTGTGGCTGAAGCCGTCAAACTGACGACATCAGAGAAGGACCGTCACTGCAAATGCGGACGCAAATGGTCGGACTTTGGTTGAAAATTACCAAAACAAACATTTTACTTGCATGGCTTAATTGTTCACCTAAAGAATAACAATGTTTTCATTTCATTTTCAACCGCTTTTCCGGGGCCGGGTCGCGGGGGCAGCAGTCTTAGGAGAGAACCCCAGACTTCCCTCTCCCCAGACACTTCCTCCAGCTCCTCCGGGGGGATCCCGAGGTGTTCCCAGGCCAGCCGAGAGACATAGTCCCTCCAGCGTGTCCTGAGTCTTCCCCGAGGCCTCCTCCCGGTGGGACATGCCTGGAACACCTCCCTAGGTAGGCGTCCAGGAGGCATCCGAAACAGATGCCCGAGCCACCTCAGCTGACTTCTCTCGATGTGGAGAAGCAGCGGCTCTACTCCGAGCTCCTCCCGGGTGACAGAGCTGCTCACCCTATCTATAAGGGTGCGCCCTGCCACCCTTCGAAGGAAACTCATTTCGGCCGCTTGTATCCGAGATCTTGTCCTTTCGGTCATGACCCAAAGCTCATGACCATAGGTGAGAGTAAGAATAACAATGTGTGCTAGCAAAATAAATATTGTAGATTTTGATCTTACACAGACTTTAAACACCCTTGAACCAGCTAATAAAGGATTTACTGTAGGCACACAACAAACCAGACAGGTGTGTTGAGGCAAACTGAAACTAAACTCAGCAGGACAGTGCACTTCTGTGACGGCACTATTAATGCTGCAAAGTACATAGAGATTTTGGAGCACAATATGCTGCCTTCTTTTCCAGGGATGCCCATGCATATTTCAACAAGACAATGCAAAACCACATTCTGCACACATTACAAACTACTGGCTGTGGAGGAAGAGGATACAGGTACTTGACTGGCCTGCCTGCAGTCCCAACCTGTCTCCAATAGAGAATGTGTGGCGCATTTTGAAGCATAAAATGTGACAACAAAGACCCCATCTTTTATGCAAGACACCCGTTTTAGCTGAACAATTCCTTATGCCGGTTCAGACTGCATGATTCACAGACAAATTGGTGCTCGTTCACGTGAGTAACAATCCCACAGTATGAACTACCAAAGACTCGATCTGAGAGAATCACTGATGAGTCGCCGACACCCATTAGATATTTGGCATGCTAAATATCTCGAGCTGTCTGCGATTCAAAATCATGCCGTGTGAAATGTGCTCTGATTGAAAATAACATCTGCGATCACCTACAGCCAATGAGAGAGCAGCATCTACTAGCGTGGGTATTTGCAGGTCAGCGGGAAGTTGGGGGAGAAGTTAAAAGCGCTTCTTTTCAGTCTATTTGGACCCAAGAAATGGAGGAAAAACCAGTGTAAATTCGGCAGGAGCAACCGTGTCTGTTTGACGTGTCATCTGAGCAATACCACAACCGGGTCGAAAAAGAAAAAGTTGAGGAGAAATTGCCAATTCCCTTCAAACACCAGGTGAGCAAAATAAGTACATTTTCTACCCCACTAAAGGCTTCTTTCTCATTATGTAGTAAATAACAAAGATATACTACGTGACCTCGTGTTGTTTCCATGTCACTTCTGTTACATCCCTTGGATGTATTTATTATTATTGTGTGTTTACTGCCCATTGGGAGTGGTTATGTTGTGTGGTTGTGTGTTTCTCTCCCACTCTTCCTATGTCTGTCTCTCTCTCTCTGCCTACTTGTTAGGTAAAGCTGATTAGGCCCAGGTGGTGCTCATCATTGTGAGCGTGCTGCAGTGACACGCTGCTATTAAAGAGCAGTGTGCCTCACCCAAAGAGAGGTTCACTTCTCCCCTGCTCCAGACTTGTGATTGTTGTATACTTTTTTGGGGGTATTTAGCTGTTGTGAGAAGTTTATTGAACTATTGGGTACAATTTAACTTCTGTCTTTTGAAGAAACTTGTTGTTTGCCTTGTGTTGTTGAACTTACAGGCAGTGTGTCTGCTTATTTAGTTGTATGCTTTAAATATACTCTTTGTGTGGTATTTAAAAGGTAACTGTATTGTTTCTTTGTCCGAATTACAACTTTATGATTTACAGAAGGAAGCCGTAGAGAGAGGGTGCCATTTTTATTTTTGTACCTGTTTAACTCTGTTTATTCATAGTAAGGGAGTTGAGGAAAGCCTTTGTTGTTTTATTTCTTTTCTTTTACCTGAACTAGGTTATTTAGTACTCCTCCTAAGCTAGTTCCTGTTTTGTTTGTTGTTTTGGTTAATCCTTCTCCTGAAGACTTTTGCTTCCTTTTATTGTTAATTTACTGAGAATAAAAGATTTAAGTTTACTCTTGTGGTTGTTTCGCATTTCTGAGGCAGAGGATTGAAGTGTTCCCACAATTTTGTTTATTTAACCTTTTATATAATTCATTAATTTGTTCTTCAGGGTGGCGCAGTGGGTAGCACGTTCGCCTCACAGCAAGAAGGTCGCTGGTTCGAGCCTCGGCTGGGTCAGTTGGCATTTCTGTGTGGAGTTTGCATGTTCTCCCCGTGTTCGCGTGGGTTTCCTCCGGGTGCTCCGGTTTCCCCCACAAGTCCAAAGACATGCGCTATAGGTGAATTGGGTAAGCTAAAATTGTCCGTAGTGTATGTGTGTGAATGAGTGTGTATGAATGTTTCCCAGTGATGGGTTGCAGCTGGAAGGGCATCCGCTGCGTAAAACATATGCTGGATAAGTTGGCAGTTCATCCCGCTGTGGCGACCCCAGATTAATAAAGGGACTAAGCCGAAAAAGAAAATGAATGAATTTGTTCTTCTTTTCCCTAAATTATAAATTTTAGTTTACTTTGTTATTTCCCTTCCCCAATCCTAGACAAAAAGTGGAAAGAATGTAACACTTCTCGCGTGTGTTTGGTTGTGAGACATAGTTTGCAGACCGAGACAAAAGTTGTCTGTGATTTTCCTATTTAAAGTCATGCAGTGTGAAACCCCCTGTCGCCAATCCATTATACAGTGTAAACACAGCAGCGACGGAATACTACCCCAGATAGTCATGCAGTGTGAAAACATCTGGGACATGACTACTTTGAAAATCATGCAGTCTGAACTCTGCATTAAATGCACTTTGATCTGCATTCACTATCAGGTGTACTTAGTAAACTGTACCTGTAGCTCCGAGTGGGTGTCCTTTAGAGATGAGTCCTCCACTGGGGTTTATCACCCATTTGCCTCCATATGTGTTATCACCTCGATCAATCAGCTCACCAGCTTTGCCTACAGAAATCAGATCATTAAGTCAATCTAAAGATGCTAAAAGAGGAACAAAGAAGCGTACCAAGACCTGCTCAAAGAGGTGGTCTCTGTATGCTTTTAAAATGAACCCTGAAGTGGTTGAGAATGTGAACCGGCCTCAAACCGACCCAAATGCAAAAAGTACTTTGATTTTTTTGGACTAAACCAGCTGCCGTAGTCAGCTGCGATATGCACTCTGGTTATGATAAAAGTTCTTTGACACTTTACCGCAATTATGGCAGGTCGCAGACAAATGGGGTGTTACCATACTGGTCCATACTGCCTGCTGACTTTTCCTCCGCTCTTTGTTTACTTTGGGAATAGCCAAAAATATATTGTATGAGTCAAAATTATTGATTTATTTTTATGCCAAAAAACATTAGAATATTAAAGGCAGTTCAACCAAAACTGCAAATTCTGTCTTCCTTTACTCTTACCTTTTTGACTTGCTTTCCTCTATCCAAAAAATATATATTTTGAAGATATTTTTGAAGCTGGAAACCTGAAACCTCTGACTTCCATAGGATTGGATTTACCTATGAAGTCAATGGCTACAGGTTTCCAACATTCTTCAGAATATCTTCCTTTGTCTCATCCTGTAATATCACATCTTCAATCAGTATGGAAAAGAATAGCAAAAACATTATAGTTTAACCCATTTCTGAGCATAGATATATACGCTAGATATCGCATACGGACCCTGAGCATGCGTCAATAGCGCCGCCACATTTGTACAGTGCTCCCAGGACAAATGTCATTCAATCACACTAGTCAAGACCAAAGCCAATGTGAAGATGCTGGACTTTAGCGCTGTGTACGGGTGTAGTAATGAGCAAACAAAGAAAACAAAGCACAAAGGCAGAACATTTCATAGGTAAGATTTCGTTTTTTACGTTTTTGTATGTTACGAACTTTTGTGCTCAACAAGTCACGTTATTGATGATAATACAGTCTCTTACTGCACTAATCATAAGGCAAAGTAGCACCAACTCGCACTAAATACTAGGCTTATATGCTAGTTTTTTTTAATAAAATCAGCAAACAATGTAAATAAAATATGACAAGATGCTGCGCTGCCAGACACTTGTATTATTGTCGGCTAAGTGAACGAGTCGTTCATAACGGAGATTCACTCACAAACAAATCGCTCCCTCCGTTAGAATGAGAAGTGAAAGCAGGAGAGAGGGTGTGTTTCAGGACACGGACTAGATCAAATTTAACAGGGAGAGTGGATAATACATTTCCATGCACACAAACACACGCTCTTTGTCAGCAATGCCTGTGTGGTCACTGATCCATCCATGTAGAAAAGTGATTTAAAAAAATATTTGCATACTGGCCACCGGGGAAAACTCCCGATCATAGGTATATGCATATATGTGTATATATCTCTGGCTCTGGATGGCCAGTCCTACACTGCACCTTGGTCTCACATTCATTTCAAAGGAGCGCTACCCTGTACTAAAATGGCAGCTCTAGTGACGCATTCCTTCCAATAGACAACAATAGCGTAGGTGACATCTAATGTAAATATCTATGATTTCTGAGCACAATCTCAGGTATTTGGCTGAATCCCAAACTGTGTATTGGAAAATATCATTTTCTTTGGAAGGAAGGGATAGAGAATGGTATTTTTAAGTTAGGGGATCTTTTTGAAAATGACAATTTGAAATCATTTAACCACTTAACCCAACATTTTGGCCTCAACAAAAATCAGTTTTGGAGATATTTACAGATTAGACATCTATTAAATAGTACTTTTAAGACGGGTAGTCGACCTCCAGATGACGACTGCAATTTATCAGTAATTATTAGAGCATATGGCAGAGGGCATGAAGTTTCAGTGTATTATAAATGGTTAATGGAAAAGATGGGTTGTAATTTCCATCCTGTGCTTAAAACTGTTTGGTGTAAAGATCTAAATTGTACATTTAGCAATGAACATTGGAAGAAAATTTGCCAAAACTGTAAAGTAATGTAAAATAAATTGTTTTTATTGGACTCTGAGTAGGCGTTTCAGGCTTGGGTTGAAGGACTCTGCTGAATGCTGGAGATGTGAGAGCGAAGAAGGAGATTTGAAGCACGCCCTGTGGTCTTGTTCTAAAATACAGGAATTCTGGGTTAGTGCACAATTACATTCAGGATGTTTCTGGATGCTGCTTTTCGTTTTGTCCTAAAATATATGTACTGGGAGACCTGTTCGTGTTGGGGTCTGGTGAGAAGATGTCTGAGTGGATTCAAATAAGTATTATGATTGGAAGACAAATCATTATGAGGGGATGGCATTCAGCAGGTCCACCATCATTTCAAGAATGGGTTACGGAATTGGGGAAGGTGGCAGCATATGAAAAAATGACATATAGATTACTTGAAAAATTGGATGTTTATCAGAGAAGATAGGGAAATTATTTGGCATTTTTGGAGGATGAATAAGGTCACTGTGGTGAGACGCACGGTAAAAGTGTAATTATCTTATTTGATTTATTTATGTATTATTATTATTGCATTGTTATTTTCATTCATTAATTCATTCATTTTCTTTTCGGCTTAGTCCCTTTATTAATCTGAGGTCGCCACAGCGGAATGAACCGCCAACTTATCCAGCATATGTTTTACGCAGCGGATGCCCTTCCAGCTGCAACCCATCACTGGGAAACATCCATACACACTCATTCACACACATACACTACGGACAATTTAGCTTAGCCAATTCACCTATAGCGCATGTCTTTGGACTGTGGGGGAAACCGGAGCACCCGGAGGAAACCCACGCAAACAGGGAGAACATGCAAACTCCACACAGAAATGCCAACTGACCCAGCCGAGGCTCGAACCAGCGACCTTCTTGCTGTAAGGCCATCGTGCTACCCACTGCGCCACCATGACGCCCGCATTGTTATTTTATTTATTTATTTTTACTATTATTATTTTCTGTATGTGTGCTTTTTTATTTATTGAGTTTATATTATTAATCTGTATTTACTGGATTTATGATAGCAACATCTAATTACTGTAACTGCCGCTGTTGGGGAGGGTAAGGGAGGGAAGGGGAAAGGAGGCGTTAAAAGGATGTAAAAATGTGTAAACTGATTTTAGAAAATAAAAAATTTGAATCATAAAAAAAGAATATCTTCCTTTGTGTTCAACAGAATAAATAAACTCTTAAAAGTTCAGAACCATTTGAGTAAAATAGTGAGTAAATAGTGAGTACATTTTCATTTTTTTTTGGTGAACTATCCCTTTAAGTAAAGATCATGTTCCATGAAGATATTTTGTACATTTCCTACTATAAATATATCAAAACTCAATTTTTATTAGTAATGTGCAATGCTGAGCACTTCATTTAGACAATGTAAAATTTTCTCAGTATTTAGATTTTTTTTAACCTTCAGATTCCGGATTATCAAATAGTTGTGTATTGCCAAATATTGTCCTCTCCTAACAACATATACATTAATGGAAAGCTTATTTCTTCAACCAATGCATAAATCAAAATGTAAAAAAAATTGACAATTATGGCCTGGTTTTGCAGTCCAGCATCAAATTTGCTAGAAAAGTGTGTGCCATTTTTTTTTTGTTTAATCCAGTTTAATTCACAAATATTAGCTGTGAAATAAGAGTGCAAATACTTTTGGGGACACTGTAGTGTGTATATATGCATTTTATCATTAGAAACCCCATTTGCAGGTTTCATCAAGACTTTTTAAGATCTTTATAAGACCATTATGAATGAAATTTCAAACTTAAACAGGACTTAATGCTAAGAATTTTTTTCTAAGGGCCCAGTTGGGCCAGAAAAAAAGATTTTTACTTGCCCCATCAAAAGAAAAAATCTCATTTATTTATTTCTTATCCACATATTTTAAATAATGTGTCAAAACAAGCAAACTCTAGTTGTATATGTGCACTTTTTTCAACATAACGTTTATTTATTTATTTTTTAAATGACAAGTTTTTAAAACTATAATAAACTAAATGTATGCACAACACTCTGTCCAGGTCAGTGTCCTCACTTGTTAGCTAAAATACATGGAGAACTTTAAACAAATGTTATTGTAAGGAAGATAATTAAACCATATTGGTAAATGAAACTTTTTAAAAACATTTTATTGAGATGGATTGTTGGTGATTGGATGGATGTCATCCCGGCTGGAAGCTTTACTTGGACAAACAAGACCCGTTTAAAATGATTCAAGACCTACAACCCAATATTTCAGTAAATGTAAGATTTTTTTTAAATTTTGTTATTGAAATTTAAGACATTTTAAGGCTTTTTAAGATCCCACGGACACCCTGCCATTGTGCTTTTACACAGCCCAAATTTGCAGTGCATTTACTACCACCCGAGGAAAATAGAAATAGTGTCAAGTTCCTTGGCATTCACATTATTGTACTAGACAATTGTCGGGTCATAGGTAACTTTCCACCAGACATCATCCATATAGCCTATTTAGTTTTCTGTCAAACAGTCTGTCATGCGATTGCCTGCTATGATGCATGTCTCTTCCAACTATATAAAATGTATTTAATAATGCATGTTGCAACTTTTCAGGACTAAATGTTTTTATTTATTTCGTTTTTCCTTAACTAATGAAAATGTAGAATAATTTAAACTGTAATGATGACATTGTTACTAATTAGCGTCAATCAATGTTTATTTTACCATCAACAACCTGCTATTCTCCGTATCCAGCACAGCAAAAACTGGAACGCACTGCTGACCAAAACGGCACGCAGTGTGAAAGCTGTAACCTGTTAACATGGGCACAGAAAAAAATACGGAGCGCAAATGCACTGCAGATGGAGTATGTGTGAAACAGGTGTAAGCGGTTCCTCTCACCCTCAGGACAGAGCCCCAGCGCTTCATAGGTGATCAGTTCATTGGCAGAGAAGCAGTCGTGCAGCTCAATTACGTCCACATCTGACGGCTTCACGTCTGCGCTGTCATAACACCTCTCAGCTGCGAGACGGGTCATGTCATAACCAACCTGAAATGGTGGACAAAAAAAGTGGGTAACAATTAGGTACAGGGACCAATTCCCACTATTAACAAGTGACTTATTACCTGCCTATTACTGTGAGATATTGGCTGTTTATAAGGTCTTATTACACGGCTGTCTGGTATACTCGTTTCTGATTGGTCAGTCGCAACATTCCAAGGTAAGTTATTCCCAGATAACAACCGCTTAATAACACAGGCTCACCCGGGTACTTAGAATCACCTTGAGCGCCAGTGAATACGTTCACAAACGTATACTTACATGCACATTCAATATGCATCTGCTTGTCTGTCATGCCACAGCTTTTGACTGTTTGGCGCCATCTTTTGAATGAATGATACGTAGGTTAGTATATGCTCCATATAGCCAGTTTCGTTTCTGTCAGCTTTGAGTTTTTGACTGTTTGGCGCCATCTTGTGACTGAATAATGAGCAGGTTATTGTATGATCCATCAGCTTCACTGAGTTGTTTTCGTTTCTGTCAGCTTTGCATTTAATTAAAGAATTAATAAACTATTACGGCTCAGAATAATGTTTTGTGTCTACTTTTTTTTTTCATGGCAAGCAGCCATGTAATAAGCCGAATAAAGTACATCCAGGCAGTGTTGTCAAAAGTATCGAGTTCAGTACCAGTCGATACTGAAATTTTAAAAACGTTCATTCCCACTAAAATTTGAGTGCAACAAAAGAGTCAACAAAAATTACTGATTGGCGATGAAGGTCATTAGTTCACCACTATTCATAGTGCAAACATAGATACAGGGACACTGGAGCATTTTAAAGTCCCGTAGATCAGCTGATCTGTCTATAAGCTGACATACGAGCGATTCACTGATAGATCGACTGATCTACGCGGCTTTGAAAGGCTCCAGCGTGCGTGTATCTGTGTTTGCACTCAGTGAATAGTGGTGAACTGATGACCTTCACGGCCAACCACAATCATTTCTGTTGAGCATGTGAACACCATGGCCAATCAGTGGTGTTTAATAACATGCTCGGGGGTTCCGGTTGCATGGCAAAAGAGTAAGACGTGTCTGGCTCGAGCTTCCGCTGATCTCCTGCTATATGACATAAAATCAGCGCCATATAATAAAACACTGTGTGATCTCTGCTTCGAATGCGTTTATAAAATAAGAAAAGAGTAGATATACCTGCTAACGGCGGAAAAACTATGCAAATACAAATATGACGCATCATCTGGTTCTAGGCCTAACGCTGCGTCATCTTCGAGTTCCAACATCACCCGATCGAGGGTGACCTCATCCTCTTTGGACAGCCCAAAGACTCGGTGGACTTGAAATCGGAGATTCTTCACTCGCTAAAGGCAGACATCTCAGAGGTGATTAATAACATGCTCAACAGTGTTCAAATGTTAGCGGGAAATGGATGTTTTTAAATTTCAGTATTGAAAAGTACCGAATTCGATACTTTTAACAACACTACATCCAGGATGTTTGTTTTAGCAGAATAAAGCCCTTCAGTCTTATACAACAGCTCTCATATTCTGCATGATCTTATTCTATATCCCTAATCCTATCTAATACCTAAACCTAACTACTACCTTAATAACTATTAATAAGCAGCAAATTATTTTATTGAGGCGAAAGTCATAGTTAATGGTGTGTTAATGGCGAGAATTGTACTTTAAAGGGCACCTAGTTTAGCCCTTTTTCAGGTCTCCAGAATGTGTCTGTAAAGTTTCAGCTCAAATTAGCCATCAGATTATTTTTTATAACTTTGTGTATATTGGACATTTGAGCTGTTTTCACTTTGTAGCTGTTTTGGTGCCTGTGCCTTTAATGCAAATGAGCTGCTTCTCCCCGCCCACCATTCCCACCTGCGTGTCAAAGCCAAAGAGATTGCTCACTATTGCTATGATGGGTGTAGCTTCTTCTGCTGCGTCTCACGCATAAGCAGCACAGTACCAGACAAGAATAAAGCAGATCTCCCTTACTACAGTAAGAACTTTACCAACGGTTATTTGATCTGTTTGTACAAAATATACCTGATTTAAGTCCATGAACCGGGATTGAAGCGTCTTCTTTTATAATTGTACTAACACTGCGGCTGTGGTGAAGAACTACGAAGCGATTTTACTGTCTTTACTACAAACATGCACTGTTTTAGAAACGTTTTAAACTTGTAAAACTCATTCTTGAGGTGCTGCTGAACACAGAGAACTGAAGAGATCGTTTAATCCCGGTTGCTTTGCGCACGTCCTGTCTTGTGGATATGATTACACGTGTTACTACGGCGACATGTTAATACGCAGCTGTCAATCAATTTGCTGGGCGGGGAAAAATGGACACACTATACCTACTCACAGTTCTGTCCAAACAGTTTACAAAAGAGGATTTTCATCATAGGTACCCTTTAAAGTAAAGTGTGACCAAATGTTTATTTATGCTATGTGAATGTGTTACTGAAGCTTTTGTTTGGGTGGTTGTGTGCTGCTCAGTAAGATTACCATTTTCATACAGCTGTTTTCCTCAAAGGTGGTGGAGAGGTCTGTGACCATTTCTTGAGCTACGATCTCTACCGCCTTTTGTTCTAGTCCGTTCCTCCTCACAAACGTCTCACTGGCCAGCACTGCAGCGCCTGCTCCGTCTGACGTCGGGCTACAGAAAACAACAACATGACAAAACATTTGAAGGAAAATGGTTTACAGTTTGACAAGTAAAATAAAGACGACTTGTTATGTGAATGTTATGAGCCAGGATAATGACAGACAGTATAATGACACTTACAAATCTCTTTATTGTCAACTTTAATCAAATTAATATCTACTTTCTTAAACAGACAGCTCACACAAAACTGAAAATTACATCATAATTGACCATTCAATAAAATTTTTTGGGTGAACTATCCCTTCAGCACCAAATGTTCATTTTTGAGTGAACTACTAGCACTGAATCTGTAATATTCCTTTAAATCAATTACGTCTGAGAATATTGATAATCTAGCTAATTAACTAGTCCACTTACCAACACTGCAAGAGTGTGAGGAACTCAAAGACCTTCCTGGAGTCAATGACCTGCTCCAGACTATATTCATCCCGGAACTGAGAGTATCTGAGTGTCAATGTGGACCAGAAAAAAAGAGATTCATACACTGAACACGTTGAAGTCAGAATTATTAGCCCTCCTGAATTATTAGCCCCCCTCGTATATTTTATTCCCCAATTTCTGCTTAACGGAAAGACAATTTCAACACATTTCTAAACACAACAGTTTTAGTAACTGATTTCTAATAACTGATTTCTTTTATCTTTGCCATGATGACTGTACATAATATTTGACTAGATATTTTTAAAGACGCTTCTATTCACTTTAAAGTGCAATTTAAAGGTTTAACTAGGATAATTAGGGTAATTAGGCAAGTCATTGTATAATGATGGTTTGCTCTTTAGACAATCTAAAAAAAATATTGCTTGAACGGGCTAATAATATTGACCTTAAAATGGTTTTTAAAAAATTAAAAACTGCTTTTATTCTAGCCGAAATAAAACTAATAAGACTTTCTCCAGAAGAAAAAATATTATAGGAAATACTGTGAAAAATTCCTTGCTCTCTGTATCTCTGGGAGATATTTGAAAAAGGAAAGAGAATTCCCAAGTGGGCTAATAATTTGGACTTCAACTATGTGATATACAAATGATTTCTTTGCACAAAGAAGCCAAATGCATTTTTTTTTCATTTACAGCAAACTCTCAGCAAAACTTACGGGTTATTGGTGGAATGTTTGTGGTTCTTCCAAGCAACTTTGGCAAAATGCTCTGGTTTTGTACCTAGATAAGACAAGACAGCTTCTGTTATTAAAAGAGCATGTAAAAAAGCTGCCTGGATCAATTTAAACTCAAACAAAGTCCCTTTAAGGAAAGTCATTTCACTCGGCGGCAGGGGTTTAACAATTTATCGTGGTACAATTTATTGCAATGCAAAAATTGCACAATATGCATTATGGTGTTCTGACAATTTTATTACGATATGACGTCCGTTCTCTTATTGGTTGAGCTGTTTGCACGTGAGCTACATTCCACCTGCTGTAGTATGTGCATTCAGATTGCTTGAACTAGCAATAGTAGCAGGCCAAAATGACAAAACAAAATGCTCAAATGGACCTATTTCCTTCCTCTATGCCAAGGCAACTCTCACAATTCTAGCAACTTCTGTTCCTAGTGAACAGGTTTTTTCTACAGCAGGGGATATTGTGAATTCTCAGAGATCCCAGCTTCTACCTGAAAATGCAGATATTTTTATTTTTTTGCAAAAAAAACTTCAGGTAACCCAGGCAAAGTCTTAAGCTCTTACAGTTGAATGTACTTGAATAGAATGCTATATTTTATTTTTGTTTTTGCACCTTTACTTCTTTAAGAAGTTGTCCCATAATTTTGTCTCTGTCATTTCAATAATATATGAAAAGTTAAAAAATTGTTGTAATTTCCAGAGACAGGCCTATTTAACTTTATTTTCTTAAACAAAGTTCAGTTTAAATGAAAGAAGTTTAAATAGAAGAAATGCATTGAAAATTGTTAAAAAAAAATTAATAAATCTTTTATTTGCATTTCATTCATTCATTCATTCATTTTCTTTTCGGCTTAGTCCCTTTATTAATCTGGGGTTGCCACAGAGGAATGAACCGCCAACTTATCCAGCATATGTTTTACACAGCGGATGCCCTTCCAGCTGCAACCCATCACTGGGAAACATCCATACACACTCATTCACACACATACACTACGGACAATTTTAGCTTACCCAATTCACCTATAGCGCATGTCTTTGGACTGGTGGGGGAAACCGGAGCACCCGGAGAAAACCCACGCCAACACGGGGAGAACATGCAAACTCCACACAGAAATGCCAACTGACCCAGCCGAGGCTCGAACCAGCGACCTTCTTGCTGTGAGGCGATCGTTCTACCCACTGTGCCACCGTGACGCCCGGTATTTGCATTTCAGTTTCATTTGAAATTTTTGGTCAAAATATCGTGATGCATATTGTATCGTAAACATCATATCATGATACACATTGTATCGTGAGCTGAGTGTATTGTCTTTAAAACGCCTCTCGGGCAGTATGGTCAGGCATTCTGTCTGAATGGGGAAACATAAAATTCTCCGAAATTGCTTGCCAAGCTTACGATTAAGTTTCATATTAGGAATTACCACTAAAATCTGTCACTTTAGTTTCAATTCAGAATAAGAATCAGAATCGGTTTTATTGCCAAGTGTGCTTACACACACAAGGAATTTGTTTTGGCTACAGAAGCTTCCAGTGTACATAAAGTGATAAGTGACACACAAAATAAATATGAGAAAAATACGACAAACATTAAACAGATGCAGTTAGACAAAAGAGCTCTGGATGATGAATTGTTTGTGCAGATTTGTTATAAATATACAAGTTATAAGGTGCTGTGTACAAATGCGTATGGAGAAAGTATTGCATTGTATATTGTTATAAGGTGCTGTGTTCAAATGCGTATGGAGAAAGTATTGCATTGTATATTGTTATAAGGTGCTGTGTACAAGTGCGTATGAAAAAGTATTGCACATGTTTATTGCACAGTAGGGGAATAATTAGCTGTTCATGAGGTAGATGGCCTGAGGAAAGAAACTTTTCCTGTGTCTGGCTGTTTTTGTGCTCGGTGCTCTGTAGCGCCGACCAGATGGTAACAGTTCAAACAGAAAGTGTGCTGGGTGTGAAGGGTCCAGAGTGATTTTGCAAATACTTTTACTCAATCTACAAGAGTACAGACAGTGATTGAAGTGCAGAGGATGGGTTGGATGACAGCTGAGTAGAACTGTACGAGCAGCTCCTGTGGCAGGTTGAACTTCCTCAGCTGACGAAGAAAGTACAGTCTCTGCTGGGTTCAAATTCTAAATGTTCTAAATAGATTCTAAATGTTCAAATCACACAAAATCTGCAGAAACTCACATCTAGTCCAAGCCTCTCCCCCGGAGAATCCTAAGTTTATAGCGATTGATGATTGGCTCCTGTACTAGTAGGCGGGGTTTCATTCAACCTATTGACCGTTACACTTTTCCCCATTCAAAACTATACGATTGACATGTCTTGTGTATTCTATAGTCTTTGACACAAATCAAACACTCAACACTTACCGTACTTCTCCATGTGTTCTCTGCCAGCGTTGCCAAACATCTGAGGTGCAGCCGGTGCCGCCGCCAAACCATAACGGTTGATCATCACCTCCATGTGTTTGTCCATAGGGTTGGTTCTGTCCATGTACTGCAAACCCATGAGATAACATGAGGCTTCAACACAGCTTTTATAAAAGTTGTAAGAGTTTTAAGCTGAATGTGTACCTTTGAGGACAGTGAACCTCTTTCCATCTTCTCAAAGCCCAAGGCAAGGACACAATCGGCCAAACCTGAATGCAAGATTTGATGAAGGAGTTTATTCATTCATTCATTCATTCATTTTCCTTCGGCTTAGTCCCTCAGGCAGGGTTCATACACATTTTTACTACTAAAATTCCAAGACTTTTCCAGAACTTTCAAGTACATTTTCATGACGTAAAGTTTCATGTAATGACCTGACCGCCTGCCGGTGCCCTGCTCACACCTGCAGCTTCTCCACGATGGACGTCCAGCTTCTTCAGCCTCCAGCACCTAGACTGCAGCTCTGAACAGGAAGTTTGGCCAGGTGAAAAATGGTCGTGCCGAACAGAGCCTAGTTTCTCTCGAGGTTTTTTTTCCCTTCACTTCGTCAATTGGTGAAGATTTTTTTCCTTGCCACTGTTGCCACTGGCTTGCTCGGATCAGGACTTGTGGGGCTGTGCTTCGGTGGATTTGCTCTACAGTGTTTGAACTTTCAGCAGTGAAATTTAAACCACACTGAACTAAACTACACTGAACTTCAACTCTGAAATCTGGACTCTACTAGAACTATGTTAAACTGCTTTGACACAATCTACATTGTATATATAAATCAACCTGACTTGACTTGACTTGTGTGAACATTTCAATATTTCAAATGTTAAAACATCCGGCCACAAGAAATTTTTTGTAACTTTAATAAAGATTAAATAATATACAATGAAGACTATGCAGTGTTGGTTATTCAATATCTGTACCTGAATAGTGAATACCTGAAAACTATAATTCACTTCTATCTTTACTATATTTTATTTATTTATGCTTGTCATTTATTTGTTATATATTATTCGAGAGTCACTCCCCTACAAAATCCCCACAATCAATCCAAATAAACCTGTTAAATCATCTGGTGAAATTGTCTTCACATCGCAATATTTATCACAGAAATACAAAACATCGTAATGTCAGATTTTTCCAATATCACGCAGCCCTAAATCAAGTATACAGATATTTGTTCAACTAATTTCCATGACTTTTCCAAAACTTTGTGGGTTTTTCTGTTTTTCCAAAACTTTTCCAGGCCTGGAAAATGCCATGTCAAAATTCCATGACTTTTCCAGGTTTTCCATGACCGTATGAACCCTGATCAGGGGTCACCACAGCGGAATGAACCGCCAACTATTCCGGCATATGTTTTAAGCAGCGTATGCCCTTCCAGCCGCTACCCAGTACTGGAAAATAATGAAGGAGATATGGAGGAGTATTTTTTTTTTTTACATTACGTCATCATTTACTTACACTCAAAAAAAAATGTATTCTGTTGAACACAAAACAGGACATTGATGATAAAAAAATCTACTTTACATTATAGAAATAAAGTGCATTATTAAAATATATGAAAATAAAAAAGTAAAAAAAGCTAAATTGGTTAAAAGTAATTATTTTAAAATTTGATTTAAAAAAATCACAATCTTATTATATTTTGATCTGTTAAAAAATGTTAACCATCCTTAAATGTTGTTTATTTATATATATTTCGATTGAAATTCTGTTATGTGTGAAGACGGCGCTCTAGGCTAGTTTATAACAGCAGACGATGCTTTAGGCTACTTTTTAACAGCAGATGGTGCTTTAGGCTAGTTTTTTACAGCAGACGGTGCTCTAGGCTAGTTTTTAACAGCAGACAGCGCTTTAGGCTAGTT
>CAIGQV010019086.1:220909-255578 GCA_903798115.1 Danio jaintianensis
TATCTATCTATCTATCTATCTATCTATCTATCTATCTATCTATCTATGTCTCTACCCCATGTGTTAAGTTTTAATTAGTCAAACATTACCAGGGCAAAGACAATGTATATTACTTATATTTATTTAGGGTGATATTAAAATATAAATAAAGCACATTTTTATCTATCTATCTATCTATCTGTCTGTCTGTCTGTCTGTCTGTCGCATGTGTCGTTCAATTTCATTTAGTCAAACATCACCAGAGCAAAGCCAGTGTACATTAGGCTATATATTTTATATTTATTTGAGGTCATATTAAAATTGGGTAAAAGTATGGCATAATAGTCAAGTTATATTGATCAGTTATCATTATGATTATGAACTTATTTTTACAACATATTCTTTTTAAACAATTTACATGTTTTACATATGTTTACAAATTTGAAGACAATGTTTTTAAATGATCGTTCATAATAATAATCATAATTATAATCATATTATTATCATCATTTTCATGCAATATAATATAGTTAATTAAAGCAAAGACAAAAAAACTTTGCAAAAATAATTATTTTATTAATATACAGCATATATCAGTATCTTAATATCAATCTTGAAAATAAAAATAAAAATCTTGAAAATAAAAAAGAAATTTAATTGAAAATGCACTTGTAATGTAACATATGAGCAGAAATAATTATAAATAAATTCGATTTTAGACAACAAGTTTCCTGAAAAAGTATTAAAAAGTTTGAAAATCATTTTTTTTTAAATAAAAATGTATGAGTCACATGACATAAAAATGAACATGAAAATAAATACGAGGGGAAACCCATAGGCATTATAATAGAAATCCATCTATTATAATGTCTCTTGGAAAAACAGAGGAAAAAACCATGGGAAAAAAAACTGTTTGCGGAAAACCCGTCACATGACATCATCAAGAGCAAGCCAATGGGAGTCGTTCTTACGCATAAGCCCCGCCCTAGAATGCTCGAACATGGCTGGACTGATCCGAAATCTTCAGAGGAGGTGGGTGGACGACTCAATCCGTAAAACCTTTTATTTCTTACTAATGTGTTCAGCCTTTGCTTACACTGTAATTATTTGCATCTTAAACCTAAAACGAATCTTACTCCCTTCGACTTTTACTATTTTTATGGCGAAGAAATAGTCATAAACTTATTATACAAAGAATTATATCATCCAATATTATATACATACGTTTAAAATTAAATGCTAATGGGCGTTTTTCACTTATCTTGTAATTAATGTGTTTGTTTACAGTGTTATTCAAGTAATGTATTCCAGTTTTGGTGCAAAATCTGAAAAGAGCTGATTTGTTGACACTCCTCCAGGGGGTCAAAGTTCAGTTTTAGGCTGACTAAGATGGCCCTTTTGAGATGTCTCCTGACCCCAGGTCTCCACAGGGCACTTTATCACCCCGGGACTAGGAGCGTGTCCTCAGGAACTCTTCAAATCAAAGATCCACTGAACTTCTGGTGTGGCGCCCGGGTCAACCTCAAAGATGTGAAGACCAAATCTGAACCAGTATTTGAGCCTGCAACAGGTAATGTATTTCAGAAACCTGTTTTCTTTTCTTCATCCACCTCCTCAAGGCATTGCTCAATCATACTTTGGCCACATCACACGATCACTTTCAGATATGGCTATTTGGATTGATTTCTTTGATATTGAATGTGGATCTAGGAATAAAAATCTGTCCTTGTCTTCAAGGTCAGGTTCAAGAGATTTGTTGTTTTGTACTAGTACTACGAAATTCTTACTTGTCTCGAGAATGACAGGGAACAAACATAATTTACAAGCACATTACAAATATGGCCCTTTACCATAAAACCAGTATTATTTTATAGCCAAAAATACATTGAATAGGGCAAAATTATATATGTTTTCTTTTATGCCAGAAATCATTAGAATATTAAGTAAAGACAGGGTTCATACGGTCATGGAAAACCTGGAAAAGACATGGAATTTTGACATGGCATTTTCCAGGCCTGGAAAAGTTTTGGAAAAACAGAAAAACCCACAAAGTTTTGGAAAAGTCATGGAAATTAGTTGAACAAATATCTGTATACTTGATTTAGGGCTGCGTGATATTGGAAAAATCTGACATTACGATGTTTTGTATTTCTGTGATAAATATTGCGATGTGAAGACAATTTCACCAGATGATTTAACAGGTTTATTTGTGGGGATTTTGTAGGGGAGTGACTCTCGAATAATATATAACAAATAAATGACAAGCATAAATAAATAAAATATAGTAAAGATAAAAGTGAATTATAGTTTTCAGGTATTCACTATTCAGGTACAGATATTGAATAACCAACACTGCATAGTCTTCATTGTATATTATTTAATCTTTATTAAAGTTACAAAAAACTTCTTGTGGCCGGATGTTTTAACATTTGAAATATTGAAATGTTCACACAAGTCAAGTCAAGTCAGGTTGATTTATATATACAATGTAGATTGTGTCAAAGCAGCTTAACATAGTTCTAGTAGAGTCCAGATTTCAGAGTTGAAGTTCAGTGTAGTTTAGTTCAGTGTGGTTTAAATTTCACTGCTGAAAGTTCAAACACTGTAGAGCAAATCCACCGAAGCACAGCTCCACAAGTCCCGATCCGAGCAAGCCAGTGGCAACAGTGGCAAGGAAAAAAAGCTTCACCAATTGACAAAGTGAAGGGAAAAAAAACCTCGAGAGAAACTAGGCTCTGTTCGGCACGACCATTTTTCACCTGGCCAAACTTCCTGTTCAGAGCTGCAGTCTAGGTGCTGGAGGCTGAAGAAGCTGGACGTCCATCGTGGAGAAGCTGCAGGTGTGAGTAGGGCACCGGCAGGCGGTCAGGTTGGTCCGCAGGATCAATGTGGGGACTCGTTTATCACAGTGGTCATTCAGGAATCAGTCTCATGCACTCTCAGTCTCATGCACTCTCATGCACAGTCTCAGTCATTTCTCCATGACGACCACAGCATCAGCTCGGGATATGACCTGGTCCAGGATTATGGATACCTTGGGATCATCTCTTCACAGGTCTTGGATCGCATCAATGGCGCTGCATAGTCTCTAGGGACCTCGGAATGAGTATCCCTAGGTGGAAATAGAGAATAAAGAAAATAATTAGCGTAGCTGCTGTTCATAGTGTATTTAAATGAGATGCAAAAATGGAGTGTTATAGATGAAAATAGCAGTTAAATAAACAAACATAGAAACAAACATGTAAAGCATATAAGAGTTTCTAACACAATGTCTGGTGACAGGCCTTAACAGTCACAGGCCTTAAAGGGACAGTTTACTCAAAGATTAAAATGTACTCACTATTTACTCACACTTCACTTGTTTCAATACTATTCAAGTTATTAAATTATATTCTTTTTGTGTTCATTTGAAAAAAAAAAAAAAAACGAAATCTCATAAATGTTTGAAACAAGTGAAGGGTGTAATGAAAATGGCAAGTAATTTTTGGGTGAACTATCTCTTTAAAAATGCATGCAGATGATAAACTTTTACTCCATTATGATTAAACTCTATATTAAACTGTAATCCCAACATTGCATATCCTGCGATGTGACTATTGCGGATGCACACATTGCGATATCGATGCTGAAACGATATATTGTGCAGCCCTAACTTGAATATAGGTTAGTTGTCTTTACTTCTTTTCTGTCCTTGGCCAAAAACTTGCTCTCACATTGTTAGTGCTGTGTAAGCATTATCAAAATCAATTTTACATAGATATAAAAACAAATTTAAACAAAATAGATTGTTGCGTGTTCTTTGATATGCTGTAATAAATTTGAACGTCATTGTTTTTCTTATTATTTAATAAATTTACTTGAAAGTTCTGAAAAAGTCTTGGAAAAGTCATGAAATTTTAGTAGTAAAAATGTGTATGAACCCTGTAAAGATCATCTTCCATTAAGATATTTAGTACACTTACTACTGTAAATATATCAAAACTCTATTTTCTATTAGTAATGTGCATTCCTAAGCAATTAATTTAGACAACTTTAAAGGCAATTTTCTCATTTTTTTATTTTTTTGAAACCTCAGATTCTGGCGGTTCATTCCGTTGTGGCAACCCCGGATTAATAAAGGGACTAAGCCGAAAAGAAAATGAATGAATGAATGAAACCTCAGATTCCCAAGTGGTACTCACTGCAGAGCCACATGGGCAGAGCTGAGCTCCAGCAAGGGGGCTCACTTCTTCTACTAGTGATGTCACTGGGGGTTAGGGGTGGGGTGAGTGAACCCATTAAAACAGCTTATAGGAGGAGGAGCTGGAGCTCAAGCTCCCCCTCATTGGAGCCTACAGCAAGAAGGTAGCTGGTTCGAGCTTCGGCTGGGTCAGTTGGCATTTCTGTGTGGAGTTTGCATGTTCTCCCTGTGTTGGCGTGGGTTTCCTCCGGGTGCTCCGGTTTCCCCCACAAGTCCAAAGACATGTGCTATAGGTGAATAGGGTAAGCTAAATTGTCCGTAGTGTATGGGTGTTTCCCAGTGATGGGTTGCAGCTGGAAGGGCATCTGCTGTGTAAAACATATGCTGGATAAGTTGGCGGTTCATTCCGCTGTGGCGACCCCTGATTAATAAAGGGACTAAGCCAAAAAGAAAATGAATGAATGAATTATCCTATCTTAACAAAGTATACATAACTGGAAGCATATATGTTAAGGGGTGGCACGATGGCTCAGTGGTTAGCACTGTCGCCTCACAGCAAGAAGGTCGCTGGTTCGAGTCCCAGCTGGGCCAGTTGTGTGGAGTTTTGCATTCTCCGTGTTTTCTCCGGCTGCGCCTGTTACCCCCAAAGTCCAAAGACATGCAGTATAGGTGAATTGGGTAAACTAAATTGGCTGTAGTGTATTTATGACTGTGTGTGAGTGTGTATGGATGTTTCCAAGTACTGAAAGGGCATCCGCTGCGTAAAACATATGCTGGAATAGATGGTGGTTCATTCCGCTGTGGCGACCTCTGACAAATCAGAGACTAAGCCAAAGGAAAATGAATGAATGATTCTTCTTGTTAAGCAATGTGAAGTGATTTAGTTGTAGAATGAATCTGTACATGCTGGTTTTTGTTAATAAAGCCAAAAAAAGTAAAGTCTGGTGTTTAAATATTGATCGAGACAGATTATTATGGACTGTATCATCACAGGTCGTGTCCTCTGCCGGCTGCAGACGTGTGGGACAGCAGAGGTTGATGCAGCGGTTAGAAGCGCCAGTGCTGCTTTTACAGTCTGGAGGAAACTGTCAGGCATGGAAAGAGCCAGAGTGATGCTAGAGGCCGCTCGACTCATTGAGGTAGACCCGAATGCACCGATCACATATCTTAAAGGAACATTCCACCTTTTTTGGAAATAGGCTCATTTTACAACCTTTTTTTTAATCCATTCAGCCAATCTGACTTTTAGCACTTAGCGTAGCTTAGCATAGATCATTGAATTAGATTAGACCATTAGCATCTTGGTTAAAAAAAATTTTTTTAGATTTTTTTCTCTTTAAAATGATATGATTGGAACTATAATATCATTCTGGTGTAATAATCAAGAACCTTTGCTGTCGTACCATGGCTGCAGCAGGCGCAGTGATATTACACAGTGCTGTTACCTTGTTATCTAGCCTGCGACTATTTTCAAACGCTGCTTAATGACAAAGTTCCTTGATTATTATACCAAAATGAGAGTATAGTTCCTAGCCATATCGGTCTTAAAAATATAACCTTTTTATTTTCCGTTGGTCTCAGTACATGATGTAACGACAGAAAAGTCCAGCTTTAAATAGGCAAATTATCTAATCCCTTTGGTCATTTTTGATTGAGATGCTAATGGTCTAATCTGATTCAATGATCTATGCTAAGCTAAGCTAACAGTGCTCCCGCCAGACCCGGAGATCAGCTGAGTGGATTCAAAAATGGTAAAACTCAACTGTTTAACTCCAGTGGAGTTGTAAATAGGAAAATTATCTAAACTCTTGAGGTTATTTTGGAGTGAGATGCTAATGGTCTAATCCGATTCAATGATCTATGCTAAGCTAAGCTAAAAGCGCTCCCGGTAGATCCAGAGTTCAGTTAAATAGATTCAGAAATGGTGAAACTCAACTGTGTGTTTCTTTAACACAGTGCATGAAAGTGTTGCATTGATTCGAGAAGTTGCTGCGTCTGATCTCTTCAGTTCTTCCTGTTGTTGAGAACAGAAGAGAAGAGAGGAGATCGCTGAGATGGAGGTGATTAACAACGGAAAGTCCATCACAGAAGCCCGTTTGGACGTGGACTCAGCCAGACTGTGCATTGAATATTTCGCAGGACAAGCCACCACACTTTCAGGTTAGCCGTTTTGTTGTTAGCCATTTTCAGTTCTTCTTCCTGTAGACTGGTAGTGTACTCTACATAAAATTATAGTTGTGTTAACTTCATTATGAATTAACTGGCATGATTTCGGCTCTACTTTCTCAGGTCAGCATGTCCAGCTACCAGGAGGTTCGTTTGCATACACGCGTCGTGAGCCGTTCGGTGTGTGTGTGGGAATAGGAGCCTGGAACTACCCTTTCCAGATCGCAGCCTGGAAATCTGCCCCTGCCATTGCTTGTGGTGTGTGTTATGAAAGTTATTACCTTGAATCACACCAGTTGTTGTGACCCCTGTGCTTGAGATGATTTTCTGCACACTCTCCACTTAGTGTTTCTATGATGGTTTATTGATAGGGAACTCAATGGTGTTCAAACCGTCTCCACTGACTCCTGTGACTGCAGTGCTGCTGGCGGAGATTTATAGGCAAGCCGGGGCTCCTGAGGGCCTGTTCAATGTGGTCCAGGGTGGACAGGAGACCGGCTCTCTGCTCTGTCTTCACCCGTCGGTGGATAAAGTCTCCTTCACTGGAAGTGTGCCCACAGGAAAGAAGGTAAAAACCAGTGTCAGAATTAATTTACTCGCCCTAATGCTTTTTCCAAACCAAAGACTTCACTGTACACAGTAAAATAATGTATATCCTCAATATACTGTAGGTTTGTTTAAAGGGATAGTTTACCAAAAAACTAGAAGATATTTTGGAGAAAGCTGGAAGCCTGTAACCACTGACTTCCATAGTAGGGGAAGTCAATGGTTACAGGTTTTCAGCATTCTTCAAAATATCTTCTTTAGAGTTTGAGGGTGAGTACAATAGACAATAAAGGCAATATAAGTAATATTAGCTTATATTGCATTAACCTGACTTAGAACATCGAGAAATCTCGTATACTTAACAGGATAAAGTTAAAACATGGTTAACATATTTTAAGTAAATAAACATTAAAACGTTTTGTCAGCCAGGGGCGTTCCCCTAATGGTGTGACGTCACGTGAAAACTATCAAATTTAAGCTATGTTTAATATAAATAACACTATTGCGAAGGTTACTTATAGCAGTGATGAATACTCTCCTGAAATTCTTTATTTAAAGATGTTTTGCTCAACAGATCATGGAAATGGCGTCTCGGGGGGTGAAAGCAGTGACGCTGGAGCTCGGGGGGAAATCTCCACTCATCATCTTTGAGGACACGGATCTGGAAAATGCTGTTAGAGGAGCTCTCATGGCCAACTTCCTCTCGCAAGGACAGGTATTGTAAACTGATCCACAGAGTTAGCACTGGAATCATTGAGCGTTGTAATCGCTTTTGATGTCAGTACATAATATTTTACTAGATATTTTTTAAGATACTAGTATTTAGTTTAAAGCAAATTTAAAGACTTAACTAGGTTAATTAATCATTGTATAACGAAAAAATTATATTGCTTAAGAGGGGTTAATAATATTGACCTTAAAATGGTTAAAAAAAAATTAAACAAAACTTTTATTTTAGCCAAAATAAAACAAATAAGACTTTCTCCAGAAGAACAAATATTATAGGAAATACTGAAAATGTCCTTAATCCGTTAAATTCCTTCATTCATTTTCATTCGGCTTAGTCCCTTTATTCATCAGGGGTCGCCACAGCGGAATAAGCAGTGGGTAGCACGATCGCCTCACAGCAAGAAGGTCGCTGGTTCCAGCCTCGGCTGGGTCAGTTGGCATTTCTGTGTGGAGTTTGCATGTTCTCCCCGTGTTCGCGTGGGTTTCCTCCGGGTGCTCCGGTTTCCCCCACAAGTCCATAGACATGTGGTATAGGTGAATTGGGTAAGCTAAATTGTCCGTAGTGAATGAGTGTGTATGGATGTTTCCCAGTGATGGGTTGCAGCTGGAAGGGCATCCGCTGTGTAGAACATATGCTGGATAAGTTGGCGGTTCATTCCGCTGTGGCGACCCCAGATTAATAAAGGGACTAAGCTGAAAAAGAAAATGAATGAATGAGTACGTTTACATGGTAGACTCTTAATCAGAGTATTGTCTTAATCATATTAAAATCGGATTATTGGTGTCCATGTAAACAGCGATTTTTTGATTAATTTAATCCGACTGAAGTCATAATTGAACTAAACAGAAATGGAATTAAGAAGTGGAGTATGCTGATTTTAGTGGCATTTTTGAAGTACAGTACAGACATATAAACACCGCAATCAAGCTATTACCGTCATGTAGAACTTATTGCCACATTTTGCGACAGGATAGTCTATACACACACGGTTGTTTGACACTATTCTCTGCACCTACCGAGTCATTGAAGGACCACAGACACCCGCATCGTGAAATGCAGAGTTTTTTTTTTCTCCCATACGGCGTACGGTATCAAATTCCATTAAAACAACACTCTTCCACCAGTCCTTAGTTCTACTTGCATCCAATACCTCAGAGTTTGTCACCTGGGCATAAATGAATTGTTCCTGAATGAAAGTGCCAAACTGCAGTTAAAGCCGAAAAGTTAAACAACATTAATGGATCTATGTGCATAACATGTGAAACGGGATCATGAAAGGAACATTCAAAAAGTAACTCACGTAAACACCTTAATCGTATCATTGTCTTATTCAGATTAAGGCAAATAATTCGATTACTGATGTCCATGTAAACGTAGTCAGTGATTCAGCAGCATGTCTGCAGTTAATCTTAATAATATCAGCCTAATCAAACACTATTAATAAAATTCTGATTTGCATTGAACCACTGTATATTGTGCATCTATAAATCCGATCTTCATGACATAAACAAACATTACTTACCCATTCCTCAAAGGGACAGTTCACCCCAAAATTAAAATTACCTTATCATTTACACACACTTAAGTGGTTCTAAACTTTTATCAACTTCTTTCTTCTGTTGAACACAAAACAAGATAGTCTGAAGAATGTTGGGGGGAAAAAATCATCTATTGACATGCATAGTAGGAACAAAAAATACTATAATACTATGTACCAGGAATTCTCAATCTCGGTTCTGGAGGGCCGGTGTCCTACAGATTTTAGCTCCAACCCCAATCAGACACACCTGGGCTAGCTAATTAAGCTCTTACTATAGGCTTTCTAGAAACATCTGTGCAGGTGTGTTGAGGCAAGTTGGAGCTAAAATCTACAGAACACCGGCCCTCCAGGACCGAGTTTGGACACCCCTGCTATATAGAGTAGTCAACATTCGAAGTGAATCAAAAATGTTTTTCAAAATTTTCCTAGGACAAGAATGGGTGTTGTTCAATAGTTTTAGGACAACTTTGATGAAAGGTGATGATCCACATAGTGCGATATGGCTGTATATCGGCACTGCTTGGAGGCGTGCGTTGGCTCGAGGCCACAGGCTGAGTGCCTTAGTGCCCCAGCACTGCCGATATACAGCCATATCGCACTGCTAAGAGTGTGATATTGCGTTTATACAACAGTTCGACAGCATAATCATGTATATAAAAAAGAAAATCAAACATGGAGAGTCTCAAAAACCCTTTTGTACGAGGAACTACTTCCGCCATTCACATCTGCAGCTGGTCAGAACAGCAAACGTCACTTTAGAGCTAGTATTTAAATGATTCTCTAGCGTAATGTCTAAAGTGATGACAAAACAGGTGATTTTGCTCACATTTTAGGATTATAAGGATGAACGCCATGAAATGCCATCAGTCTACCAGCTTTTTCTCCCTCTAAGGACTTATTATGAAGTCTCTGTCGCCATTTTGTGGCAGAACATCAACCGTCAATTTCTTTGCTCTGCCCAATATGACAGGCTGATGGCCGCCAACACGCTGAATCTTCTAAATTATGCAAACATATTTAAAAATAGGCACTATCCTTATAAATAAACTGCATAGTTGCAATCTAAACAACTACATTCTCGACTAAAAAAAGCCTCAAAAGTACATTAAGTTGTCCAACAGCAGCAATATTTGTCAAAATGTAGTGGGTTAGTTTAGCTTTCTGCTTGGCACTCTGTGTGGGCAGAGTAATACACAAGGGTGAATCGTGCGACTTTCAGCCAATCAGATTCCAGAACCAGACAGAACTGTTATATAAACTATAAAATACTATGATGCTATAATATAGAAGTCAATGGCAGATTTTTCCAACATTCTTCAGAATATCTTCTTTTTTGTTCAACAGAAGAAACAAAGTCAAACAAGTTTGGAACAAGTGGAGGAATGTAAATGATGACCAAGTTTTGGATGAACTGTCTCTTTAAGCAGTATTGTTGTCTTCTCCATCCATGTGTAGGTGTGCAGTAACGGCACCAGAGTGTTTGTGCAAAGCTCGATTGTTCCTCAGTTCCTGAAAGAGGTGGTCAGGAGAACTAAAGCCATCCGCATTGGAGACCCTCTGCTGGACGAGACCCGCATGGGAGCCCTGGTCAGCAAAGCACATCTGGATAAAGTGCTGCAATACGTGGAGCAAGCCAAGAAAGAGGTATATCTGAAAATACCCTTACCCTTACTAAAATTAACCATGGTTTTATTGCAGTAAAAGTGTATCAGCTGTGTTTTTGGTGCAGTGATTACTATTACTATTTGTATAACCACAGTTTAACAACAAATACCGTGGTTATACTGGTGTGTAGCAAAATCATTGTTGATTTGCGGTTACCATGGTTAAAAATCATCATTTACTCACACTCAAGTAGTCCATCTGAGTTTCTGTTGAATACAAAAGAAGATATTTTGAAGAATGTTGGAAACTGGTAACCATTGACAATCCATAGGAAGAGAAAAAAATCAATGGAAGTCAATGGTTACAGGTTTCCAACATTCTTCGAAACATCTTCCTTTGTGTTTAATAGAAGAAAGAAACTAAATCATGTTTAGAACAAGTGGAGGACGAGTAAACGATGACAGAATCTTCATTTTTGGGTGAACTATCCCTTTAGCTTTGTTAGTGTTTTTTTATTTATTTATTTAAAACCATGGGTGGTTTTCATAAGGGTATAGTAGCATTGTTGTAAAAAGGGTCACGACATGCAGACATTTGTTTTTGAGATGTTAAAATATTGTTGGTTTTTATATATAGCTGTAAACGGTCCCATTAATTTTTGTGAAAATGGGTAATAATCAATATTTCTGTTTATTTAAAAATATATTTAAAACAACTCATATTGTGCAAACATTAACAGACATTTCTTTACTTGAATAACCATAGTTAAACAACAGATACCATAGTTGTGCTGGTGTGTAGCAAAAGCATGGTTGATTTGTGGTAATATGGTTTAAAGGGACTTTATCCAGTAATGAAATTGTATTAATCATTTACTTACCCTCAAGTGGTTTCAAAAGAGTTTCTGTTGAACAACAAAAGAAGATATTTTGAAGAATGTTGAAAACCAGTAACCATTCACAATCCATAGTAAGAAAAAAAATCAATGGAAGTCAGTGGTTACAGGTTTCCAACATTCTTTGAAACATCTTCCTTTGTGTTTAATAGAAGAAAGAAACTAAATCATGTTTAGAACAAGTCGAGGACGAGTAAACGATGACAGAATCTTCATTTTTGGGTGACAAACCCCTTTAGCTTTGTTTTTTTTTGTTGTTTTTTTAATATATATATTTTAAAACCATGGGTGGTTTTCATAAGGGTATAGTAGCATTACTGTAACATTTTAAAGGGTCACGAAATGCAGACATTTGTTTTTGAGATGTTAAAATATTGTTGCTTTTTATACATAGGTAAAAACAATAATAAGTCTCATTATTTTTATTGAAAATTGGTTATTTTTTTAATTTGTTTGCGCATGTAAAAGGTGTGCATTATAGCTGAGAGCTACATTCAGCTTTATATCACTCTCTAACTTGTGTGTGTACTTGTTTTTATATCCCAGTGGGGACTGAATGCACACAGACTCATGGGGACTTGTGTGACTGTGGGGACCAAAATTTAGGTCCCCATGGGTAAACGTGCTTATAATTCACACAGAATGAAGTATTTTAAAAATTAAAAAATGCAAACTGTTTCCTGTGAGGGTTGGGTTAGCCGGACAGAATAAACGGTTTGTATAGTAGAAACATCATTAGGTCTATGAGAGTCCCCACTGGCATATAGGAACAAGTCTGTGTGTGTGTATTTTATATCCGCGTACTGAAACTGGAAACTTTTTTACAAATCAGATGTGTGAAAAACACTGCAGAACCCGGGCCGTTTCATGACATTTTCATTTATTGATTCATTTTCTTTTCGGCTTAGTCCCTTTATTAATCTGGGGTCGCCACAGCGGAATGAACCGCCAACTTATCAACTTATATGTTTTACGCAGCGGATGCCCTTCCAGCTGCAACCCATCACTGGGAAACATCCATACACACTCATTCACACACATACACCACGGACAATTTAGCTTACTCAATTCACCTATACCACGTCTTTGGACTTGTGGGGGAAACCGGAGCACCCGGAGGAAACCCACGCGAACACGGGGAGAACATGCAAACTCCACACAGAAATGTCAACTGACCCAGCCGGGGCTCGAACCAGGGACCTTCTTGCTGTGAGGCGATTGTGCTGCACTGCGCCACCGTTCTGCCCTTTCATGACATTTTAATAAATGATATTGATTGTAAAGTTGCTGTTGTTGTTTCTTGACAGGGAGCCCGAGTGCTTTGTGGAGGAGAGCCTTTCATCCCTACAGATTCGAAACTACAAGATGGATACTACATGACTCCGTGTGTGCTCGGTGAGTTATTCAATGAAATGTAAATCACTGCAATCTACCAGATAAGTTTGGTGCTGTGACCAAATTTATTCTAATGAGTACCAAAGAAAGTCCGCACTCAATAATTGATGAAAGAAATCACAGGAGGAAAGAAAAGTGCAATGAATTTTTAACTCTTGCTGCTTGTAGGGTTGGAAAAACTCTTGATGTTTTTAGGTTTGTGTTTTGGAAACATTCACTGGTCTATTTGTGTTCAAATATTTTCCTTAAAGTCTGCATCTAATAAGAAGGCTTAAAGTTTCTTCCTCATTGTGATGTAGATTTGAGTGAAATGTAGGGCAGGACTTGATTTTGTCTATCTAGAAATGATCTCTATTGGCTGATCTCGTTTGATTGACAGGTCGTTACCCCATTCTTGCACCAGTAAACAGATTTTACGTTAATTTAGAGATTATGAAGGCGCATGAATAAAAAAAATGGCTTTCATAAAGTGTTTTTTTTTTTTAGTCTACTGTAAATAAAACATCCATAATACACTTTTGTGTTTCTTTTGTTACACTTTATTAATTTGTGTCTGTATATGTTTTATTATACACATTCTGAAGAATTTTACAGAGAAATCTGTTGATGCACAATTTGCCTGATATACATTTTATTGTAAAAAGAATAATAATAATAATAATAATTGGGAATTTTTTTTGTTTTTCTGTTTGCTGTCCAGTATTTCTAAATAATGGAGTGATTATTTATTTTATGCGTACCTTGGCTCTAAGGGTCAAACAACAAAAAATAAGGTCAAGAATCTTGGTGTGATTCTGGAGTCAGATATGAGTTTCAGTAGTCATGTCTAAGCAGTAACTAAATCAGCATACTATCATCTCAAAAACATTGCAAGAATTAGATGCCTTGTTTCCAGTGAGGACTTAGAGAAGCTTGTTCATGCTTTTATCAGCAGCAGGGTGGATTACTGTAATGGACTCCTCACTGGCCTTCCCAAAAAGACAGTCAGGCAGTTACAGCTCATCCAGAACGCTGCTGCCAGGATTCTGATCAGAACCAGAAAATCAGAGCACATCAAACCTGTCCTCAGGTATTTACACTGGCTCCCAGTTACATTCAGAATAGATTTTAAAGTATTATTACTTGTCTATAAATCACTAAATGGCCTAGAACCTCAATACATTACAGATATGCTCACTGAATACAAACCTAATAGATCACTCAGATCTTTAGGATCATATAAACTAGAAATTCCAAGAGTTCAGTCAAAGCAGGGTGAATCGGCCTTCAGCTACTGCGCCCCCCGCTGCTGGAATCAGCTTTCAGAAATGATCAGATGTGCTCCAACATTAGGAACGTTCAAATCAAGACTTAAAACACATCTGTTTAGCTGTGCCTTTACTGAATGAGCACTGTGCTTCGTCCGACAGATCGCACTATTATGTCTTTCTTTTCTTTTTCATTTCTTTTATAACCTGTTTTAACACATTTTAATCTGTTTAACCTGTTTTTATATTATTTGTTTTTATTTATACTTGTCTCTTTTATTCTTGTTTATGTAAAGCACTTTGAATTGCCACTGTGTTGCCAATTGTGAATTGCCACAAATAAACTTGCCTTGCCTTTTATGTCAAAAAATGTCAATAAATTTTTTAAAACTTATTTTATGCAGCGTTCTGATTTTCATGCTAGAAATATATGCAAATGAGCCCACATTTAATGAAATAATTCCACGTTTGCATGAACATAACATTTTTGAAAACGTAATACCAAATGTGGTTGCAATTCTTAATATAATCAATCAACTTTGGAAGTATTGTGAAAACTATTAGTTGACGTTTTTTTATCCCATTCACCTGCATTGTCTTGCTTTTAAATATTGAATAAAAAAACAATTGTTCATATTGATTGTATGACAACTTTAAATCATTGTGTGTTTTGTTTGCAGACGGCTGCACTGATGACATGACGTGTGTAAAGGAGGAAATCTTTGGGCCTGTGATGTCAGTATTGACCTTTGACACTGAAGACGAGGTTCTTCAGAGAGCCAATGACAGTGATCTGGGTCTCGCTGCAGGAGTCTTTACTAAGTAAAATGGATAATTGCTTTTTTTTTATACACTATAATTTGGGGTTACAGTTTTTGAGAGAATTTCCAGTCATATTTAAGCAACAACAAAAAAAAAAGTGATATAGGAAGCACAGCTCACATAGTTGTCACTTTCTGTTGATCAACACAGAATTCTTACTTTTGTGTGTAACTTTTTCATTCTTTATGGTGTCGATTCACTTCAGATTGATCAGATTTTTGATTTGGATTAGCCACAAAATTTCATTATTAGTCTAGTCTTGTCTTCAGTGTCACATGATCTTTCGGAAATCATTATAATTCGATAATGGATCTAGTCAGAACACACAAATGTTTAAAGAAAATTACCAGTAAATTACTGTAAATAGATCATGTGTTAAAATACTGGTAAAAAAAAATTCTGGCAATTTTCCATAAGAGAAGTTCTGCTCTCTGTGTAAACTTTGGCAATTTACCGATATTGTTACATTCCGTAAAAATACCAGAACAAATTTACAGTAATTTACTGGTAATCTTCAAGAAATGTTTGTATGTGTGAAAAGGGCTCCAGGATTCTCTGGAGCTCGTAAGATTTTTTTTTTTAATTGGAGCAGATTTTCTGCATATTTTGGCCAGTCAGGACAACATTCATATTCCAGAGTGCCGTCGGCATTGTTTTACATTAAAAAATGTTATTCTATTCGCAAATAGAATGTGCTCGTCTGAATTCTCATTTTTGTGTGAACTAACTCTTTAATTAAAGTGGCTGAATGACATTTCTGTAAATTAAAGCTAGACTGGGATTTTTCCGTTTGTTAATGTTTCCCTTTCCTCTGTTTGTGACTCTCTAGAGATGTTAAGAGAGCACATCGTGTTATAGAAAACCTGCAGGCTGGATCTTGCTTTATCAATAACTACAATATCACTCCTGTGGAGGTGCCGTTTGGAGGATTCAAAGCTTCAGGTGGAGTGACAGTCTAAACGAGAAGAGTTTTCAAACGTTTTCCTATTTTTGTGTGTGTTTTTGTGACCCTGGACCACAAAACCAGTCATGTGTCAATTGTTTGAAACAGATTAATAAGCTTTCCCTTGATCTATGGTTATTAGGAAAGAACATTGGGTTTCGTTCACTAATAATTTTGTACGTTTGTTTTCCTTTTTTGACAATAACAAACCTGAGGTTTTGCTATCAGAAACGATATTTGCTATAAAGTAAAGCAAGAAAAAATGTGCTTTAAAAAAATATATATCTTTAGTTTTTGATAAATCATCACTTATTCGTAGGCCTGTCAAAATAATCAATAAATCGACTTATCGTACAACACATTGACATGACCTCAATCATTTTTGGTGATGCAATATATATATCGCCCATACATAAAAAACAATTCTAGCAACATTTTAGCTGATTGTGCAACATCTCAATCTCTATTGGAGGTGTCAGTGTCAGTATGGTATGGCCTCTGTTACTTTTTACCTTGCACTTTTTTGTTAACATTATTTATTATTATTTATTTAGGATATGCGTTTCACATTCTGATTCCAATGCCAGATTGTTAAAATTACTATAATTAAATGAAATATTCATAAGAATAAAATATTGTGTGCTCTTTGGAAGAGTGTACTTGCATCATGATGATATTATATTGTCATTTCTACATATAATGAGTGCCATAAAATGGTCTTACAATGAGAATAATATCGTTTATTGCAATATATTTTGGTGCAATATATCGTACAACAAAAAATAGATATCATGACAGGCCTAATTATTCGTGAAAAATGCCATATGCATATTACATGAAAAAACTTGTTTAGTGAATAATACCAAGTATTTTGGCAGAGATACAACTCTATGAAGATCTGGAATTAAAAATATCATAACATTGAGAAAATCCCCTTTACAGCGGTCTAAATAAAGTTCTTAGCTATGCATCTTAATAACCAAAAATTGAGTTTTGCTATATTTACAGTAGGACATTTACTAAAAATATTTATGAATACTAAAAATAATATTCAATAATATTTATCTTTTGAATTAAAAAAAAAACACATTTTAAGGTCATCAATTTTATTAGCCCTCGTAAGCAATATTTTTTTTAATTGTCTACAGAACAAACCATCATTATACAATGACTTGCCTAATTACCCTAACTCACCTAATTAAGCCTTTAAATCTCACTTTAAGCTGAATACTAGTATCTTGAAAAATATCGAATCAAATATTATGTACTGTCATCATGGCAAAGACAAAAGAAATCAGTTATTAAAGCTTTAGAAATGTGTTGAAAAAAAAATCTTCTTTCTCTTAAACAGAAATTGGGGAAATAAATATACAGGGGGGCTTATAATTCTGACTTCAACTGTATAATGTATATGTTGGCTATATAATATTAAACTCCCACTGTGTACTAATTAAACATGACCTTCTGACTGATTTCAGGTATTGGAAGGGAAAATGGCCAGGTGACCATTGAGTTTTACTCTCAGCTGAAGACTGTGCTGGTGGAGATGGGAGATGTAGAGAGTCTTTTCTGAACAACCCTCACATTTAATCTGCTTATAGATTCATGACTGAATATTCCTGCAGGATTTATCCATGTATCCTAAAAACCGACGCACTCAGTTACTGAAGTATATTAATATTCACCAACGATGACTGATGTTTAGCTCGCTAAGATAATTTCCTGTCAAGCAGTGGCAGCTGTCTGTGAATATTTCACAATTAAGTGCCTGTAATGTGTAATGGTATGATTATGAGAGTGTAAATTGTTATTTTAAGAAGCAATGTTGTCTATTAAACAGATATAATATGATATTGTATTTAATGCTGTGAATATATAGACTAATAATTTTCAATGAAAAGGTTTTGCATCATTGTAATAAAGGAGCTTGTGTTTAATGAAGGAATATTTCATGTAAAGTAATCTGAAGTGTGGTTTATTTGACATGAATTCTCATCCATAACAAGCAGCTGATGTGTCATGCATTTCATTTTGTACATTCAGTGAAATAAATATCTTCCTCTTTAACTCCAAACAAGAAATCACCTCAAGGCTTTAAAATTCTTCAAAATATGAGCAGGAGGAATTCTCTAGAACTTAGAACTTCTACCTGGTAAAAAGCTTATATCACAAGCGTAAATATATTGTCAAAAATGCTTTTAAAGACACATTTGCTTGATGTGAACTTGCAATGAGTTTTTTTTTTAAAAGCATTTCTTCTTTTTCCTCCTTCCAGGATTGCTTCTCACACATTTCCTCTGTTCAAATGTATAAAGGAATGAAACAAAAAAAACAAAAAAATCAAAATCTGCAATTATTTTTGATTATAATTTTATTATTATAATATTATTTTGATTTCAAAGCACATCTTCATCTCTGTAGAAGCCAAAAACATCTTACCTTTGCGATAGACTTTTTGGGCTGTTTAAACTGTGCAACAGATTCTGCAAATGATAAAAACATTTGGAAAATACTTTCCAAGAGCAGAGCAGAATAAAAGCAGTTTCATAGACTCACCATCTTCAGACGGCAGGTCCTGCTCACAGTCTCTCATCATCTGTCAGAGAAATAATTCATCAAATGCTGAACACATATCCTACATAGCATGTCATAAACAGATAGTTCACCCAATACTGAACATTTGCTGTTAATTTACTCATTTTCAGATCATAGTAGATTTTTTTTTTCAGAAGAACATTAAAGGGACACACTTGCACACACAGAAAAGCCGATTTAGTTTTGTTTTCTGTCATAAAATACAGGGATTCTAGTTTTAAAAGTGCTTTCAGATGTCCTTGATGTACACTTGGATCCTACATATTCATTAAGCAGTGCACAACAGAAATTCCTTATTGTTTGATACAGCTTAATTATTAACAGATAATTATTATTGTTCTGGAAAAATGTTAATCATCCAACTGCTAAACTATGGCTTGAAGAATTGATATCTATTCTGCACTTGGAACGAACCAGATATCTTTTAAAAGGCAACTTTGGACATTTTCACAAGATTTGGGGCCCTTACCTCTGTCACATCATGAGGAAGTCTATTCCCTAAAGCAATGTATTGTAAGTAAAAAGTTATTTTTATTATCACTGTATTGTATACTTACAGGCTGTGTTTGGGGTGTTCTTTTCTTTTGTTTGTTTGTTTTTGTGTTTATGTGCATATCAGAAAATGAATCCTGGAACTTGTGATTATTGTAAGTCTATTCAATTACCAAATAAAACTTAATTCATTCATTTTCCTTCGACTTAGTCCCTTATTTATTAGGGGTCGCCACAGCGGAATGAACAGCCAACTATTCCAGCATTTGTTTTATGCAGTGGATGCCCTTTCAGCCGCAACCCAGTACTGAAAAACACCCATACACTCTCACATTCACACACACACTCATACACTACGGCCAATTTAGTTCATTCAATTCACCTATAGCGCATGTCTTTGGACTGTGGGGCAACCTACGCCAACACGGAATAAAACATGCAAACTCCACACAGAAATGCCAACTGGCCCAGCTGGGACTCGAACCAGCGACCTTCTTGCTGTGAAGTGACTGCTAACTACTGAGCCACTGTGCCGGCCAAATAAAACTTATTTGACAGAAAAAAGAACATTTTAATCATATGTGCTCAGTTCTCTCTGATAACGGCCTGTCCAATGATTGTCATTGGGTCTGTCAGACTAAAGAAATTTTATTGTGGTAACGTGACTAAAATATTGAAAACCTATAGAATCATAAAATTTTTGAAGCCTTATATAAAGAAAAAATTATTTAGGATTATTAAAGGACCCACAGCCACCCTGGACTTTTTTGACCCTCAAAGTCACCATTCACCTGGTGAATCACCAAAGAACACCAAAGGAGTTCAGCTCAAATTTATCTTTGGTGTTTTACTAATAAAAAAAGTCACCTTCATCTTGGATTGCCTGAGGGTGAGTAATTTAACAGCAAATGTAGATTTTTGAGGGAACTATCCCTTTTTAGATTGTTGTGCTGTTCACCGTTTTTGCAGGTCTGATGTGACGGAGCGAGGGCGTCTCCATCTCCATTTCGTTCTCACTCAACTGGCCCCCGTCCTGCAGCTTCCCGAGGCGACTCTGAGCTGCCGTCACGCGCAGCTTCATGGTGTGATAGCGAGACTGCAGATCACCCACTCTGAAGTGCACCGCTGTTCCCTCAAACCACAGACTGTCATTCACTCCGGCTTTAAATCCTGGTGGCTCATATTCAGGAGGCGTAACTCAAGTGACAAAGAGACAAAAGCACATCAGTCAATTATAGATCCTAAAGTGCATTCCTTTTGACAGTAAAACAAAAAAAATATATATATATAATTTTATTTTTCTTTCAATGTTATTTTAAAATTTGCTATAAATTACAGTTTAGGTTTAGGTAGTTTTGCCAATGGATTTGTTAGTTTTATGGTAACAATATACACTACCGGTCAAAAGTTTGGGGTCAGTTTTTTTATTATTATTAATTTGATTTAATAATTTAAATAAAATTATTCTGTTCATCAAGGCGACATTTATAAAATGTAAAAAAAAAAAAAAGGTAAATACTTATTTATTAAATATTTATTTATTACTTATTGTATGTAGTTTCATATGAAATTATTACTCCAGTCATTATTGCTTTTAGTACTATTACCATTAATAATAATAAAATTAATAATAATAATAATAATAACAATAATAACTAATATTAGAGTGATTTCTGAAGGGTCATATGACTCTGAAGATTGGAGTAATGAAGCTGAAAATTCATCATTAAAATCACTGGAATAAATTATTAAATTAAATTATAAACTCCTTTTGAATAGTTATTTTATAGTGCAATAACATTTCACAATTTTTACTGTATTTTAGATTAAATAAATGCAGCCTGGGTGAGCAGGATAAGCTTATTTTAAAATCGTACTGACCCCAAACTTTTGACCGGTAGTGTATTTCCTAACATTATAAATTAATTTTTGTTACCGTTAGTTAATGAATATGAAGTTGTTCATTGTTAGTTTTTGTTAGCCTGCAGTGCATTTACTAATGTTAACAAGCATAACTTTAGATGTAATAATGCATTAGTTGAGCTATGATTAATAAATGCTGTGCAAGTACTGTTTATTCATAGTTCAAAAACATTAATTGACTTGAACTAATGGATCCTTATTGTAAAGTGTGACTGTTTAAGTGTAGCTTTTATTTTGTGAACAGTTTTCAGTTTTAGTAATTAAAGTTTAGCAGAGTTGAAAAAAACACTTCTGGTGTAGACCAAATCAAAGTTTAGCTCTTGTGCAAACCTCTTAGTAATAAAAATAAAATAATAGTTTAAACAAAGATTGAACCGAAATCAAACCAATTAAAATTGTATAAGAAAAACTTTTGAAATATTCAGACAAGCTCATACTAAATATTCATAATAAAGATGATGTTTTGTTTAACATGTCCAGTTTAAATGTTTTTGATGGAAAAAAGCATCTTTATATATAATCATGCTTGACTGATATGTTTCGCTGCCCAATAAACAAGAAGCGTTATCAACGGGTGTTTCCTTAAGCAGCCTCAGATCAGATTTTCCGCGACAGGATTATTTATTTTGGCAAATTATTGTTTTATTTCAATTAGCTTTTCAATAACTGTTGTTAGTATCATTTTTTAGTTTCACTTTTTCATATATTAATCCCTTAACTGTCACCGTCCTGCAACCAGAATGCTTTTTTTGCTATTAAATCCTAATTAAATCATGATGACAAACTATATACAATTGGAAAGTTTTTCTTTTCTATAGGAAGAGGAATAGATTAAAACACATTTACTGTCACAACCTGTGGGACCATTTATGGTTATATTTTTAAAATGTAATATTGTAGTCTAAACATAAACATGACAAACTATACATCATTTGAAAGCTTAACATTTCAATTAAAAATCAGATTTTTGATAGATATTACTGAGCAACAGTAATTTATTAATTTGCAACAAGGACACTCATCAGAGTCCTAAAACATTCCTTTGCTACAGCAATCCACATGTAAAAAATGTTTTAGATGTTTTTTAGAGGCTAAATTCAAATCCAATACCACCAAGCTTACATATTACTTTAGAATTGTATGTCTACTTTACAAATAATGTCAAATGTATGAAAAAATGTGGTTCATATTCCCCAAAACATAGGGGGAGCCCTTGTATGGTCATCAATGGAAACTGGATGTCATCTTGTGGTCATCTTTGGTACTGCAGCAAAGCAAAATCCTACTGAAAGCTCATTTTTGAGATATCAACTTCAAATTTGGATTATAATTTGTTCAGATATTTAGATTTTAGGCTAAAACGTATTGTAAAATACATATTTTCTGCAATATAATAAAATACACATTTGTTTTATTGTTTTCATAATCATAAAGGCACATAACTTTTGCTACAATCTGAGATCTGTCTTCTTAAAAATGAGACCAAGCTTCAATCTATGCACCAAAGCGTATGAAGATCATTTAAGTTTAACAAGTAATTTTCATGTCTATTTTCAAAAATGGGGGGACAGTTAAGGGCTTGGGGTTTTTTTCAGTTTAAGAAAATGTTTTTGACCAATTATAATGTGTCTTAGTTTCAGTTTAAGTATAAGAAAATAACATGGATTTCTAGATGAAACAGAAGGATGTAAAAGCAGTGTATTGTACCATCATCATTGTAGTAGAGTTTCATCGTAAGGTGAACGGCGGTGGGCAGAGCCTCTAGATTCTGCATGAGGAGAAACAGCTTCCTGATCAGGAGTGTTGAAGCTTTCTTTGTGTCCTCCAAGGTCACTCTGATGTCCCCATTCACATTACTGAAATACAAAAAAGGCGAGAGCATTAGTATATGGATTAGTGTAAGTGAATGGACATTTGCAATGTGTTCATTTACTGACCCAAAACTGAAAAATATATAACAACAGAATGAGTATCACCAACCGGAAAGTGCAAACCAAAGAAAATTTTACAGATACAAAATCTTTAGCTTCACAAAATACATGACTGATGAATAATACTTCACCTCAGGATGTCCATCTGTGGTCCATGCTCTGAGTATCTGAACTTAAACTGATAGGACTCGATGACGTGCTGAGACAACACAAACAAAAGAAGTCATATTACTGCAGTCCACATTTCTGTTATTAAGTTATTATAGCTTACGTATATAGTTGTAACTCATATGCCAAATTTATTAAGCTTTCGGTTTCATCCAGCTTAATATACGATAATAAGATTAATTGTAATTATTCATTCTATTGACAATCCTAATTTTTAAGTAAAATGAATAACAAATCTGCATATAATAATATATACTATTCATATACAGTATTATATGTTGTATTTTCTCTTTCCTTGCAACAAAACATTCATTCATTCATTTTCCTTCGGCTTAGTCTCTATTTCAGAGGTCGCCACAGCGGAATGAACCGCCAACTATTCCAGCATATGTTTTATGCAGCAGATGCCCTTCCAACCACAACCCAGTATTCGGAAACACCCATACACACTCATTCACACACACATACACTACGGACAATTTAGTTTATGCAATTCACCTATAGCACATGTCTTTGGACTGTGGGGGAAACCGGAGCACCCGGAGGAAACCCACACCAACACGGGCAGAACATGCAAACTCCGCACAGAAATGCCAACTGGCCCAGCCGGGACTCGAACCAGCAACCTTCTTGCTGTGAGGTGACAATGCTAATCACTGAGCCACCGTGCCACCCCACAACAAAACATATATACAGAAATTAAGCCTGTCTCAATTTCTGCTCACTTTTATATTGTTTTGTTTTGTTTCATATTTATTGAGAAAAGAAAAATTGTTTCTCCCCATATTTATTATACAGCTAATGTTATTCTTATTGTGGGGCAAAAAATCTTAGAACTCAATTTATTAATAATAATAATAATAATAATAATAGTAAAGGACGGCGCAGTGGTGCAGTGGGTAGCACTGTCGCCTGACAGCAAGAAGGTCGCTGGTTCGAGCCTCGGCTGGGTCAGTTGGTATTTCTGTGTGGAGTTTGCATGTTCTCCCCGTGTTCGTGTGGGTTTCCTCCGGGTGCTCCGGTTTTCCCCCAAAAAATGGGCAAAAAAGTCCAAAGACATGCGCTATAGGTGAATTGGGTAAGCTATATTGTCCGTAGTGTATGAGTGTGTGTGTGAATGGGAGTGTATGGATGTTTCCCAGTGATGGGTTGCAGCTGGAAGGGCATCCACCGTAAAACATATGCTGGATAAGTTGGCGGTTCATTCCGCTGTGTCGACCCCAGATTAATAATAAAGGGACTAAGCCGAAAAGAAAATGAATGAATGAATAATAATAATAATAATAATAATAATAATAATAATAATAATAATAATAAATATAGAAAAATAAATAATGATAATAATACGTTTTTAGCCATTTTTTATTATTTTACCATTTTACAAATACATGTTTTTAAACACACACACACATACATTAAAAACAGTTTTGAACATTTAAAATATAAATCTGCCAAATCAATGTATTCTGAGGTTATTATCTTATTCGGGTGTTGCAAGCAAACAATGTTAAAACCCCTAAACTAATAAAGGACTCAATAGAAGTTAAACTTACATTACTGTCATCTGGGTTTGTGTGCACCTGCGGAAAAAAATATGTATAAATGTATGTAATATGCTTTTATATGTACATCCTTTAAAAAAAACTAAAATAAAATAAATAAATAAATAACATAAACTTTTGCATACTTACCCCAATTACCAACATTTGAAGCTGGAAAATATAACAGTTTATTCAATATACATACAAAAGAATATATTTAAATATTTATTTATTTATTTAAACTTACATATCTCTTCTCCAAAGCATCAAAACATCCCATCAGCCTTGAAGGACAAAAGACTTTTTATACCATGATTTTTGCTTTTACTGTGCACTATTACAAATATAAAATCAGATTTACTAGAATAATAAAACACACACTTACCATTTGATGAGTTTGTGGGCTCCAGGAGAGGAACAGTCCTGTTTGAGGACTTTGATACACAAATCTAGAACAACATTCAACGCACAACCTGATTAAACATTCTTATGTTCAGCCATTAATAAAACTGTGTGTGTGTAATATAATGAGAGGGGTCTGGATGCAGACTCGGTGCAGTTGCAAGCTGAGCTGCATGCAATGCTTTTAATGCCCACACCTAACCCCACCCCTAACCCTTACAGTGACGTCACTAGCTCCATTAAGTGCATTGTGTCTGACATTGCATCTCTGAAATATGCAGTTTCAGCTTGAAAATCCAAGTCTGCATCCAGATACTATTGAATATAATTGTACCCTCCAGGTATCTGGATCTGTAGGAGTCCTCTGGAAATATCCCACGCAGGTACGTAATGGAGGATACAGCAATAACCACCATGCGTTTGACAAACACCAGCGACTGAGTCTCGGTATCCAGAGCCTGATGACAAACACAGATTCAGTATAATTCACAATAATGTTCCAAAGCATCCTAAAAACAATATTGGCCATACAGCATGTTCATAATCAGATGCATAATAATGTTGCGTTCGGTCACTTTTCCTTGACTTTGTTCACAGAGGGTAAAACAACATCCCATAATGGATAACTTTTGCACTTTTTAGGATTGACTGCAGGCCTCGTTGAGCTGAGATTACACACTTTAGTTTATAAACTGGAAAAATAATAATATTTGTCCAGCGCTTTGTCAATATTTAATCAAATATTGGGGAAACTGAGCTGTTTATCACAATATTATGGTTTAATGTTTAACTAGGTTTTAGGTGAAATGCTTTTATTTTGAAGAAGCAAGTAAAATATTTAAAATGTTTGTTTGTTTGTTTGTTTGTTTTTCAAATTAATGACTAAATGAGAAAAAAAAAAAGACAAAAAGATTGACTCAAGCTATTTTCATACAACTTTAATCGAGTATTCTGTAAATTTCTGTGTATTTGTGAAGACAAAAATTAAATAAAATTTGCCTTTCAATTCACTGCCAAACACGAATGGTTCAGTGTGAGAACAAAATTAAAATAAAGTGGGGAAACAAGGTTAGGTTACATATTACAGAATCACAATCCCTTCAATTTTATTTCAACACAAACTGTCTTAGTGAAAAGGGGTCAATAATGAGCCTTAAAACACTACAATGTCATTTTAAATTAACTCAATATCTTCAGACAATATTACAATAGTTTTTAATTGTACATCAAGTTAATATTTGATATATACCACTATACTAAACATGTTGTCTTCGCTAAAATCCCTGTTACTAGAAGAGTTGTTTAATGTTAAAGTAAAACTGTGGTAACGTTGACGGCATTCGCTACATTACCTTTTCAAATGGGTTATATACGGTAATACAATAACTGACAGTTCAATTATATAATTGGTAGCATGGTATATTTTGTTGTATATACGTTGACAGTGTAAATGTCATTAAATTAAGTTAGTATCTCACCTCAGCGAGCACCTGTTTGTCCTTATTCTGTTTCTTCTGTAAGGTTGTCATTATTGAGCTAACTTTACCGTTAGCCTCCTCACACTAAAACGACCCCCTCAAAAACGGTTATGACAGTAATAAATAAACCAACAAAGCCTTAATTGAATAAGTACATCGATATTTATGCAGGGAAAACTGTTATTTGAATTTTTTTTTATCGTTTCTTGTTAAGTACCGCTCAAAGAAAAACCGCTGCCTGTCACAAATTGAATGAAGCGCGTAACCCTGTCGGTGCCTGTCACGCGCATTTGGCGGTAAAGTCCTGAAGGGGGCGACGTATGATAACCATTGATCTATACAAAATTCTCTAATGTAGATATTTTGACTATGTAGTACTACTGCAAATTTATTTAGACTACAATTGTTTTTAAATAGACTATAGCTATATTACATTTTACGATAAAATAATGTTCATTTACACAGTGAGGATCTAGCCAGATTGTCCTCACTATTACATCCTTTCAGGTGGTTCTCAACCTACAACTTATCACAATATGTGAACCTGGACCACAAAACCAGTCATAAGTGTCATAATTTTTGGAAGTTAAGATTTATACATAAAGTGAAAGCTGAATAAATAAGCTTTTAAAAAATACTGAGAAAAATAACCTTTAAAAGATAAGTGCATTACTAATCAAAAACAGTTTACATATTTACAGTACAAAATACAGTATCCTCATGGAACAATATTTACTTTATATTCTAATGATTTTTGGCATTTAAAAAAGAAGAAGATCATTTTTACCCATACAATGTATATTTAGTCCAGGGTCACATATGTATATAATAACAATTTAAATATTAGCGTGTTAGTCTAACCACTAGCATAACTCCATGCTGACTAGACTGCAATATACATATACATATATATATACATATATATATGTGTGTGTGTGTGTGTGTGTGTGTGTGTTTATTCAATATTTTAATGTATATCATGATAATATTAATATTTAAGTTCTAAACGAGAGATGCCCAAAATAGGGCCCACGGGCCAAAGTTAGCCCATGGTAACCTTTGATTTGGCCAGCCATCCCATCTGTGAAAAGATTTAGAATGAATGCCTTCAACAGAGATTGTAATTTCTAATTTAACATAACTTTTGTTTGTTTGTTTAATTGTTGAGCTACAAAAAAGGTCAACTGAAATGAAATGTTTTTAAATTAAATCTAATGCGTGAATTAGATAAAAAAAAAAAAAAAAAAACACGTAAATACTGGCACTCAAAGATAGAGGACAATACGGAAGACATCGAACGAGCAAATCAAGGCAAAGGCAGTTTCAACTTGACTCATGTATTCATCATTGAAAACTATTGTGTTATAAGTGAAGTTTATTTATAAACTAATTTCGGGAGGACCACGTGCTTATGATTGACCACAGCTAGACCTGCATTAGCTAATACATGATTCTCCAATCTCCAGACGATTCCGAAGTCACTATAAATAAACATAGTCTTTATGCCACAGTCATCTTAGTCTTAAAGAATCCCCCCCTTCCCTCCCCTTTCTCCTAGATAGGGTGTCATGGCAGCCCAGTGGTTAGCACTGTTGCCTCACAGCAAGAACGTCACTGGTTCTAATCCTTACCAGGCCAGTCGACGTTTCTGTGCGGAGTTTACATGTTCTCCCTGTGCTCGAGTGGGTTTCCCGAGGGTTCCCTGGTTTTCTCCCACTGTCCAAAGACATGCGTCATAAGTAAATTGACTAAACCAAATTGGCACCATAGTCAAGTTCCTAGCCAACAGTATTTTTCCCACATAAAGCAATTCATCATTACCACAAATAAGCGGGGGAGTTCTCGAGACCTACCTGAGCTCAAACTCCACTCTTGCCCTGCAAACGGGAGGGAGCCCAGGGTTCGAGGACCTTTTGAGCTCAGGGCTCTCTCTCGAGACAGCATGCCAAACAAGCTTATAATCAATCATCAGCGAAGTGTGAACTCTTGAATGTGTTTGTTTTTATTGTAAGAAGTTCATTATAAAAAATGTTTAAAAAAAATAAAATTTTTTTTTAAATAATTATTAATATGATTGAAGTATTTTTTTTTCATTCATTTTTCAATATTAATAAATTAGAAAATTACCATAGTAGCTTTAATGTAATAGCTTGGTATATTAACCTTCGGCCCACCCCCCTTCAATCAAGTTTTTGGCCCTTCATAAGGTTTGGGCACCCCTGTTCTAAACGCTGGTGTTCAGGCTGTTCATTCGGTCGATGATAACAGACATGTACATTTTTTACATATTTATGTAGTACTGAAGATTTATAAAAGTTTACAATAAAACGGTGTTTAAACAAATAAACCAAAATAGTTTTAAAAAAATATGTGTTTATTGTTTGAAATGCAATTGGTGACAATATAGTCAGAAGGTCATCACTATATAACATCTCTTTTCACGAAAGTTAACACAAGTTCAACAAACCAACTCAAACGTTTCAATACACTTCAACTTGTCTGACGCACTTTGGTCCTACAACTTCTCACAATATATATATATATATATATATATATATATATATATATATATATATATATATATATATAGATATATATAGATATATATATATATAGATATATATAGATATATATAGATATATATAGATATATATATATATATATAAAAACACTATATAATAAGAATAACCACTTGTAAATGGACGTACAGTAGCATTAATTCACATTACGCCTGTCTATTATACTATGCTGCACAGTCTAGTGCATTTCTTAGTTTTAGTTTTGCTTGGAGAAGAAGTCTTTGCTCTGATTGACATCAGGCTTAATCGTGTCTTTTCCGGGCTTCCATCCGGCTGGGCAAACTAGAAAAAAAGCAAGCGACAACAAAAGCTAATTTACTTTACTTTCTTTATAGTTCACAAGTGGAAATTTATCTTTGGCTTCACCACACAACCAGATCAGCATTCACATCACACATAATCACAGAAAACAGGCAACACAAATATATTCAATATAGTCACATAAATCACATTAAAAACTCAATTAAACCCTATTCATACTTAAAACCCAGTATTTAAAATTCTAATGGTCGGCACAAAGGACATTTGATACATTTTTCTTTATTTGACGTTTCCTAAAACGTCTTTTTGATTGCAAAAGCTGAAAAATTTTATACTTAAGGGACGGAAACAATCTTCTATAATGACATGTGCTTTCTGTTTAATACTCATTAAATAAAATTAATTTAGTTGTCTTTGAGCTTTACCTACAATTGCACTGGCAAGGTTTACTACTCGACACAGTTTTTGCTTTTCCTAACTTGGCAACAATCCATACCATGCTATCATGTTAAAACTCACAACACTTTCAACCAAATTCTTGTACACCATCTCCAAAATATCAAATTGTTGTAACCTCCTAATAAGATATAAATCTCTGCATTGCTTTTTTTTTTTTTTAAAACACAACATTTACAGCAAGTGTCAATCCACTATCAATAAATGTTCCTAAATATTTAAAACATCCAACTTTCTCCAAATTTCATGTCCCTAAAGGACCAGAGGTTTCAACCCTGGAGTAATATATAAAATTTATATGTATTATTATTGTCGATAACTGATTTATTATTATTAAAAACTCTATGTAATCCCATTTCCCTCTACCTGAAGTCGTTTCTCTCTTTTAATAACCTTGAGAAGATGATTCATGCTTTTATTTTGGGGAGACTTGACTATTGCAACTCTTTGTATGTGGGTATCAGTCAAATCCCCTGAATAGACTGCATAAAAATGTCCAAAATGTGGCTGCGAGACTTCTGACAGGGACTCGCAAGCATGAACACATATGCCCAGTTCTCCATTCCTCTCTGGGCTGGCTGCCTGTTAGGTCACGGATTGATTTTAAGTTATTATTGTTTGTTTATAAATCCTTAAATGGTCTGGCACCATCTTATTTATCAGATCTCCTACATGAATATAATCCTGGTAGGTCATTAAGGTCATCTGATCAGTTTATTCTTTCTGTACCAAGGTCCCGGTGTAAGCGAAGTGGGGATTGCCCCAAAATACTGGAACAAGCTTCCACCCCACATTAAACACACTCCAACTTTATCTGTTTTTAAAAACCTTCTGAAACCGTATCTTTGTTCTTTAGCATTTGAGCCTTTTTAATGTTGAAGGGTTTGTCTTATGTTTTAATTGTTATGTATGTGCTATATGACTTGTTATTTTACTTGGTATTGATTGTGTTCAGCACTTTGGGCAACGTTGTGTTGTAAAAAATGTGCTATATTAACTAACTAGCTAACTCTGATTGTAGACACTGTACTGTATGAAAAAGGAATGTTACATAAAATCAGGTCAGAGATCAGAAAATGTTACCTTCTCCATGTTTATCGGTGAACTGAAAGGCCTGCACCAAGCGCAGGGTTTCATCAATGGAACGACCGACTGGTAGATCGTTGATGGTTATCTGCCGCAGAATGCCTTTGTCGTCAATAATGAAAAGACCCCTGGGATAAAGAAAAACGCAAGAAGTAATTCAAGTTGCTTTATTATACAGGGTATCTGCGGGTGTCTAAGAGTTATATTTTAAGACCTTTTAAATACCACACAGAATAAAAATTTATGATTAATTTTATAGTACAGAATTAGCAAAAAAGCACAACTAATGACCATTAACACTTAATTATACATAGTGTAAAAAACAAAAACTACTATATAATTATAACAATAATAATAATAATAATAATAATAATAATAATAATTAAAAAATCATCATAAAAATGTTACATCAGTTCCCCCCAAACTGCATTAACACTAACAAAACAATTTTCCAATGTCAACAACTTATGCCTATTATTATTAAATATAACAATTTTACATGCATAGCTTTTTATTATTGTTATATAAATACTTTTCTGATTTTCTTTGATCTTGTTTTGGTACAGTATTTGCTGACAACAACAATGTGACTGATGTCTACCAGAATTTAAAACATGCAGCAAACATTTTAAAATAGCTTGAAAGAAGTAGAAAAAAAAAAAAGAAGAAAAAAAACGTTTAATATGGATTAAATTACATTAAGGCGTTCAACTGATCGTATTAAGAACGATCTGCCCATGTGGTTCTGTGTGATGATAGATGAAGAGATTTAAGCATATTTCAAAACAGAAACAAAATCTTCTTTACGGGGTCGGTTCGATTGCCTTTTTAAGACCTCTGAAACACGGATTTAGGACTAATTAAAGCCTTTTTTATACTATGGGATTTAAGACTTTTTAAAAGATCCGCAGACACCCTGATTACAATAAAATGTGCCAAATCTCATTTTTTAGCCAATGAGCAGAATGACATACTACCGTTCAAAAGTTTGGGGTAGGTGAGACTTTCACATGTCGTCTCTTGTGCTCATAAATAGTGTCCTAACTACACACGACAAGATTCCAGCGACAAGCAATTTGGCTGTCTGCATCAAATGCGACACGACATGACAGAAACATTTAAATACCAGCTACTGCACTCCCAACGAAATGGTAAGGGTTATAATCAATTAAAATATATTTAACCCATTTAACATTATTAAAAGTACATAGGCTGAGTGACTGATGTTAATAGTTTGCTATCCAATGCCATCTCAGCACAATTCGTAACTTTTTGATTTAGTCGCCAATTCATACGATTTCATTCGTACAATTTAGTATGATTTGCTCATCCTCCAATGACGGTTGAGTTTAGGGGTGGGGCTTGGTGTCATGCCTCCTTCTAAAAATCATACATTTTCATACGACTGAACTCTTATGAATTAGCCACTAAACTGACAAAACGTGAAATACTTACATTTCCTCGTGAGATCAGGCTTCTGAGTTACAGTTCTGACTTTTCATTTTCAAACCGTTTGCTAGTTATTTATTTTCAAGATCTGAGGTGAACTATCTGCTGCTGCTTTCAGTAGTATGGCAATAAATGTCACATATAACGGTGTTTAAACTCACATTGATAGCATTTAAAACTGAATAAAGCACATAGTCTGTACCTGAGGTGATCATTGTTATAGTAGTTTATGCTGTTGTTTTGCTGCAGTGTTGCAGAAATAGACACGGTTTCTTAAAATAGAAATGTTACACGTTGCCGCTGACGCAGATAGTTAGGTAAAAACACATTTTAACATGAGACACCTTTTATCACATATTGCGTCATGTGTAGTTAGGACGCAGTGCAAGGCTGCATTTATGTGATAATTACAGCAAATAGAATGCTGTAAAATATTATTACAACTTAAACTTACTGTAGAGCAGGGGTGTCAAAGCCAGTTCCTAGAGGGCCGCAGCTGTGCACAGTTTAGTTCCCACCCTAATTAAACACATCTGATCAAACTAATTAAGTGCTTTAGGCTTGTTTGATACCTACAGATTGGAAGGGTTGGAACTAAACTCTGCAGGGCTCCGGCCCTCTAGGAACTGGCTTTGACACCTGTGCTGTAGAGTATTACAAAATGTACCATCCTTGTGATGCCAAAGCTAGTATAAAGGGTGGGTGGAAAGTTACTAGGCATTAAGAATGAAAATAAATAAATAAATAAAAAAAAGTTCATAATAAAAGTTCACAGCCAATGCCTATACTATCAACAAAGGGAATATGAAATCCTATATACACATTATAGTCTATTTAGAGACAGTTTCATCCTGACATCGCAGACATTAAAGCGATAGGCATGGGCCAGATAGACTTTTTCTTTTTTTTGCCATTTCTGCACAGAATTTTGAAATAAATAAAATCTAGAATCTGTGTACTGTGATAAATAAAATATAAAGGATTTGTGTGGAATGATTTTGATAGTATAGTAACAAAAAAATAAATACTTGGTTTACAACGCAAATCCAATTAGAACCACTCATTTGTATGCATTTATTTTTTATCTTAAAAAAAAAGGGTAACCATTTACTTGCATTATAAAAAAAATAAAAATAAAAATAAATAAATAAAGTCACCTAGATTGAGTACGGGTAGTTTACCTGTAAATTATTATTCTTGGATGAACTATATCTTTAAGTATTGCCTAGTAACTTTTTACCCTCAGTGTATATGGTACTTAGTAGTGTACATATAGTAGTGTATTTGATTTTTCGGGTAGACCATCCATACCTGTATGCAATACCCTCATCTTCTTTAAGTACACCGTAATCTTTAGAAATGGAGCGGAGAGTATCTGCCACCAGAGGGACATTCATTGGTCCTAAACCACCTTGTTTCCGGGGCGTTTTTGTCCTGTTGTGATCAAACACACACAGAAAACATTGTCATTCATTGGTGAGTACATAAATACTCAATAACTCCACTAACCCAGTATTAAAACACAGATTAACTGTCACTATAACAAAAACAGAGGATATAAACATTGAATAAGTCATGAGGAACACATTATCTTAAATTGGTTGAACTTAAAACTTCCTCCAGGAAACAGAGATCTAAAATGCCTTTTTTCTTCATGCCTTTATTTACCTTTTGTTAGTTAGTTTTGTGGTTAATTAGCAGTAATGGTGTAGAATATATTTGACACAGAATCTCAAAATCAGTCATAAGTGTCAATTTTTGGCATAAATAAGCTCTCCAGAACATTTGGCCAAGATACAAACATTCAAAAATTTGGAATATGAGGGTTCAAAAAATAGAAAATTAATTAATAAAATAAAATAAAATAAAATAAATATTAAAATAAATAAAAATGAATGAATAAATTAAATAAAATGAATATAAAAACAAATAAATAAAAATAAATAAATAAAAATAAATATAAAAATGAATAAATAAATAAAAATACATAAATAATAATAATAATAATAATAATAATAATAATAATAATAATAATAATAATAATAATATAAAATAAGAAAATGTTCAGACAAGATTTAGACTCAATTCATTAAAATGCAAGTAGTAAATGTTAATTTTATTTTGGTGAAATATCCCTTTAATTTTTTTCTTTTGGCTAACTTGGTAAAGATAAATGGAGACAAACCTAAGGCTCACTTGTTTGGCTCTAGATCTATTCTGTCTAAATTGTTTTCTCTTGTGCATTGACAAAATGTGTCTT
>CAIGQV010019086.1:263859-284496 GCA_903798115.1 Danio jaintianensis
GTAAATACAAGTGTTTTTTGAACCATACTACAGTAAAGTGTATTATACTGTATATAAACTCCCACACGAACAAATACTGTAGTAAATACAAGTGTTTTTGAACCAGTAACAGTAAAGTGTATTTTACTGTATATATTATGGAATCTACAACACTTTGTTACTGAATGGTACAGCATACTGTCCTATAGTGAACTGATAAACTAATAAATACTGATACTTCATTTTAAACACGTGTATTGGAGTATAAAATACACTATAGCTGTAGAAAACTACTGCCATTTGTCTGTTTTGACATTTGTTTATATTACTGCAGCTGTTGTGTTAGCATCACCACAGAATCACCACAACATACTGTAGGCTATAGAGTAGTTCAAAAACACTACAGTAGGCTATTTAATAAATTACTATAGTATTTTTAATGTGTGCTACCCTTAGAGATCCATTTTAAACTTAATACATTTTAAATGTTACATTCTGAACAACAAATTAAATAACAAAAAAATGTTTTACTGCAGTTGTTGCTGTTAAACCATGACAAATGCAGCCATGCTTTTAGGCCTACATTGTTTAACCAACTGTAAAACTGATTATACAATGACAAATGTGCCAAAACACCACCATGGTTTATACATAAGTAAAAATATGGTTAATTTTTTGTGAGGTACTTATTTCAGCCTGAAGCAATTCCTCAAATAATAATCAACCATTAGTTTCAGGTCATGGGGGTTCTAGCATGTGACTTTCTGCCTTTTATTCAAAAGCCTCTGGTTTTGTCTCTCAGTTCATTATATTAAGCTTCATGACATTATGTAATTGCAGACCCTCACGCTTCATACATTTTCAGAATCTTTCTGAAATTGCTAAGTCATGGGAGTGTTGCATATACGTGAAGGAGGAAACATGCTTCGTGGAATTTTTCCCTGCTGCTTTGGATCAGGCCGACACTTGAACATTCCTCTGCCAGTGTTTACTCATATTTCAAATTAATTTCCTCTTCCCTGTTATCTGCAGCAGTTCCCAGCGACTAAATCTTTGCTCTCATCAATCATTGTTCGCTAAACACAATGGCTTGGCCTTCTGAAGAGCTTCCTCCATGTTTAAGCTATCTTCCCTGTAAAAAAAAAAGTCACAGAATTTGTAATGGTTTTAGTGGGTAAAATAGAAATCTATTTGTTAACCCTTTATATTGTAGACCTTAGTCTATAGGTTATCATTAAAACAAAAACAAAAAATGTACTCAGAAACACAATTTAATGTTTCTACGAATGCATGTTAAAGGGTTAATGGGAACTAAAGGTCTTTTTGGTGTCTACTGGTAATTGTTTCCGTCTATTAGTGGCAAGTTAAAGGGATAGTTCACTCAAATGAATCTAAACTTGATTTGTTTTTCTTTCTGTTGGACACAAAACTAGATTTTCTGAAGAATGTTGAAAACCAGCAGCCACTGACATCCATAATAAGAAAAAAAATTGTAAGTCAATGGAAACCAATCTTTAAAATAGCCTAAGGGCGTACTCACACTAGGCACAGTTGCCTTGAACCGTGCCCAAGCGCGATTGTCCCCGCTCCCCTCTCCCCCGACAGCCTGCACTCACATTGTGGCTGAGTCCGAAACCGCCTACTACTCAGTAGGTACTGCATTTGAATTCAAACGTACTACTCGGCCGTTAGAAAAGTACGTTCTATACAGTATGAATGTGAGCAGTATGAATGGAATTCGTACGTACTACATCCGCCGTTTTGTCATGATCACGTAACCTACCCGTGTGAGTTGCGTCACTTCACTCCCATTCATGAATTCTCTCACAAGGCATCATGGGATAGTGCAGCGTGCATGGGATGCGCACTTCAGAATCTCGGAAGTAGTAGGTCATCCGGGCTCTCGCATACTGTTTTTCGAATTCTTTGAATTCAGACATACTACTCGGCTCGCATACTGATTTTAGCGTACTATATAGTATGGAAGTATGCGGTTTCGGACGCAGCCTGTATTTTACCTTCCGAGCCTGAGCACGCTTACGTCATCAATGATGCGACTGTTCAGTTTAACAGGAAGAGAAACACTCTCGCTCAGCACAGTGGAGATTGCTTTAGTTATTTCGTTTTGTATTATTTTTAGTCATTTGGGATGCGGTGACACGCAGTCAAATATTTTGCTGAACAGATCCACCACTTTTGACACTCGTAAATAATCATGAAAGTCCTCACGCATTAGGAGGTTTGCTGAAGGTGCAGTTGACGTGCAGCGAGGGGTTTGCGTCTTTAATAAACTATAACAGTTCGCGATCATTGAAAAGTAAGAATGATTAATAAAACCATATGAAACAGTCCATTAAAAGATACGTCACGTCTTCAATTTCGGGCTCAGGCGCGCTTTGCACTCACACTACAAGCGTACCATGCCAAAGCCCAACCAAACCACGCTCTGGCACCAACTGAACCGCACCTGGGCCCGATTCGGAGCACTCACATTTGTCAAACAAACAGGGAAACGCGGCCGGGCACAGTTCGGATAACTTATTTTGTGTTCAACAAAAGAGAAAAAACAATTTGGAAGTAGAGTAAGTAGCAGGGTTTCCATCCTAACCTAAAGTGAATCTTTTCAAAGTTTGCCCAAATGTGAATTAGATGCGTTTCCATCAAGTTGTTAGGGTGCGTGTCTATAGACACTGAAAATGGCAGAGCTCTTCTAAAAATGCTCAGCAGCACAGCGCTTCCATTGACAACCAGAAAATTAACAGTTTTCCATGCTGTAGACCTACGGACACCACCATTTGCCATAATGACATTACATTTTTGTAATTAATTTTATGTACTGATTCCATTTATATTTAGTGTTTTCCCTGAACAATGCTCAGTTTTATTTGAGGGTACGCAGAACATTCAGCATCTGTTCATGTTGCTAAGCGATGTATAGAAAACAATGTAAAAACAGGGCACAGCAGGTCTGGTGTGTGACCCGCTTTAAAATGGCTGACTGTAGTATTGGTAACCTAGTAACCAACAGTAAACAAGGAGTAAAATGGAGTCATGTAGGTGTAATGTTTGATACATTGGTTTGATACATCAGCGTTTATTTGGCATATGTGTTTCCATCTATCATAAAAATTATATTTTTGCAGAATTAAGAGATTTTTATTTGAAATTTATTGTTTCTATCATTCGTTGCTCATGTGATACTTCAAAATGCACATTAACACAGGAGTGATGGATACCCAGTTAATGAATTAGTGAACTCAAAATCTCTTTAAATCCAATAAATCCTAATGGAATATGTCCCAAGCACATTAGAAAGCATTCAAACCCACATGGAAAGAACCTATATGAGGATATATGCGCATATTTGAAACCTATATGCAGTATATATGCACATGATAATATATATGCTACATATATGCATATATATGCCACATATAGGCAAAATTAAGGTACATATATGTGCATATACAGGCCATATAGGTCTCCTGTATTGCTTCTTTATATCCACATATAAGCCCTATATGTACATACAAGATATGTCTCCTATATAGCTTCTTTATATCCACATATAAGCCCTATATGTACATACAAGATATGTCTCCTATATAGCTCATATCTCACTTTGGCAACTGTCATACATGATGCCTAGCTCATATTTTCTATTATCAAGGCAATAACTAAGAACTAAAAAAAAAAAAATGCAAAAAACTTATGTATGTGCGAACACTTGAAATCAGTATAACATGTAATTGGCATGTTATGGAATTTAACTATGAGAAGTAAGTGAGAGGAGATGGAAAGCTATGATGTCTACACGTTTTCCTGAAACATTTACAAGGTCAATGCTTTCTTGTATGAAGATAGTGGAAAAAAAGGAAATGTATAACAAAATGATTTGTCCTTTTTTTTTATTTTGCTTTTTTTTTCTGTTCAGTTTTTTGTCTTATTTTTGTTCTTGTACTATATTTTTTTCTTGTACTATTAGATTGTTCTTAAGTAAATAAAATTTTTCATTTCGTTTATTTATGTTGTCTAGCAGCTATTGATTTTAATAATTTTACTAATATATAGGTAAACATATAGGTGACAATATAGGTGAACATATATGTGCATATATGCACACATATATATGCATATATGTACCTATAGGTACATGTATGCACGTATATATGTACATATAATAAAGGAAACCTGTCAAAACCTATATTAAAACATATATATTTATATAGGTTCTTTCCGTGTGGGAATGTGTTTGTTTTAATGGTTAAAGGTACAGTTCATCCCAAAAAGGAAAATGTACTCATTATTTACGCTCTCTCATGGGTTTCTTTCTTCTGTTGAACACAAAAGAAGATATTCTGCAAAATGTTAGCAACCTGTAACCATTGACATCCATAGTAGGAAAAACAAATACTATGGAAGTCAATAGTTACAGGTTTTCAGCATTTTTCGAAATATCTTCTTTTGTGTTCAACAGAGGAAACGCAAATGATGAAAGAATGTTCAGTTTTGGGTGAACTATCCCTTTAAAATGTGATAGTTTGTACTGTTATCAATAGTATTTGTAGTGGAAACCATACAAACTTCTCTGAGGGTCTCTCAGCATGGTCGTGCTATTTATTTTGAGGGTTGTAGCTGTCATTTGCAGACTTCATCTTTTACCTCCCCCTCCCCCTCCCCTTCTCTTTCAGCGTCCCGTCTCTCAAGCCAGTTTCCATGGGCACAAACTGAAGTGTCTGATAAGAGGCCGTCGGACACAAAGAGATCATATTAAAACACAGCTGTGGGCTTCAGATCAAATAATGCCTCAAACGCGTGTTTTAAAAGGAGCTGCTTTCAACCAACAAATATGGGCATAATTTGCATATCTTTCATTAACAATGGCCGTCTGCTCGATTTTTAGAACATGTATAACTAATAATGTCTGAAATGCAGGTTTCACCCACATGAAAGTGAGTTCAGTGTGTTAAATCAGACAAGGAATGTTTTAGCAGGATTACATATCTAAACAGGCCTACGGAGTGAGTCAATCTGAAAAGTTGGATGTTTGTTGTACCGCTGATAAGAGCAATATAACATCAGGATAGTCATAAATAATATCATAGTTTAGTTATTTGATCTCTGCTGTTGTTAAAAAGAGAAAATCTACCTGAGTATACTTTATGTGAAACTGGCATTTAGATTTTGTCAATTTATTGGCTCATGAATTCATATGTCATGTCACACAGCAACAACAGTTATGGAGAAATAATTATATTTGTTTAATTTGTTCCCACTTAAAATTTTTCAGTTTCTCTACTGAACACAGCAAAAAATGCTGGGTTCCACATAATTCCTTCATGTTGTCCCAACACAAATAAGCTTAAGTTTACTTAATTGTGTTTACAAATTTAAGTGGATTGAACATAAAACAATTAAGTTGTCCCAAAAAAACGTAAGAATTCTTTGAACTCATATTAAAAAAGTAGTTTGAACAAGCAGAAAAAGTCTTTTTTTGAGTGTATTTGTTTGAGCAAAGTGTTATTATTTGTATTATTCCATAAAAAAGTACTTTTTTTTTCCAAATGTCAAATAAAAATACTATAATAAAGAGTCAGGGCGACACGGTGGCTCAGTGGTTAGCACTGTCACTTCACAGCAAGAAGGTCGCTGGTTTTTCTGTGGCATTTCTGTGTGGAGTTTTCATGTTCTCCCCGTGTTGGTGAGGGTTTCCTCCGGATGCTCCGGTTTCTCCCACAGTCCAAAGACATGCGGTATAGGTGAATTGGATAAACTAAATTGGCCGTAGTGTATGAGTGTGTGTGTGTGTGTGTGTGTGTGTGTGTGTGTGTGTGTGTGTGTGAATGTGAGAGTGGATGTTTTCCAGTACTGAGAAACATCCGCTGTGTAAAACATATGCTGGATAAGTTGGCGGTTCATTCCGCTGTGGTGACCCCTGATGAATAAAGGGACTAAGCTGAAGGAAAATGAATGAATGAATAATAAAGAGTCTTCCACCCACCCTGGAAAATGACAATTAGTCAAACATGACACATTTTCTGTTATTTTGACCAATTGTAATTTTATGCTCTAAAACAGTTTTGTTTTAAATTTTGAAATGTTTTAAATAAAACATATGTTGTGTAAATATGTTAAGACTTTTAGATCATTTGTTTTTGAGTGTATACATTGTATGTCCAGAGACACTGAGACGTTATTGCTATCTTTTTTTCATTTATTGCACAATTATGACCTTTTATTGGCAATTCTGAGCAACACAAATTTTTTCTTAGAAATATAAGATGTAAAATCACTTTTGAGAAAAGTTTTGAGATTTTGTAAGAAAAAAAGTCTGAATTATGAGATAGAGTGTCAAAACTACCTTTTTATTATGTGGTGAAACAAACAAAAAATATAAAAACTTCAGAATTGGGGGGTGTAAACAGTGTATGTGTCATTCATTCATTCATTTTCCTGCAGGTTAGTCTGTTTATCCATCAGGGATCGCCACAGTGGAATGAACCGCCAACTTATCCACCATATGTTTTCCACAGCGGATGCCCTTCCAGCCACAACCCAGTACTGGAAAACACCCATACACACTCTCATTCACACTCACACTCATACACTACAGCCAATTTAGTTTATTCAATTTACCTATAGCGCATGTCTTTGGACTGTGGGGGAAACCGGAGCACCCGGAGGAAACCCACGGCAACAGGGAGGGAAATGCCAACTACCCCAGCTGGGAGTCGAACCAGTGACCTCCTTGCTGTGAGGCGACAGTCCTAACCACTGAGCCACCGTGCCGCCTGTGTTAATATTTAGTACAGTGTTTTTATTTTAGATTTGAAGTACACTACAAATACACATTCATACAATTAAGTGGACTTCGTTTTCACAAGAGCTGGTCAGAAATAGATTTTAAAATGGACAAAAACAACTTTGATGTACTGATTGAAGGCTTCATCTTATAAGCTTCATGTTATAAATTTAAAATGTCTCTATTGAAGTTTCAGATACCCTTAATTGTGAATATAAATGCATTTAAAAGGGCTTATTGAATTTATAAATGTTTATTTATTTGCTAATTACAGCTATAAAAATTCAAATTCAGGAATATATTTGAATTATCAGACAAAACTGTTGTTCATGTGTTCCCCCGATGGAGCTCTGAACTTCAAAACATCTCTTTCTGACTGTGGACCAGCAGAAGTGCTGTTCATCTGGGATTATTCTAGATTTGTTAGTGCTTGTGTTGAGGAGCTCCTGCTGTCAGTGCCTGCTGTGATGGACAACTTCTGTTTTTCCCTCATGTCATCATGTCCCGTTGAACTCTTAAGATCATTATATAGACATGCCTGGACTTATTTACCTAGCCTTCATACTAAGAAGTGTGTGGATGTGGTAACATGACACTAATCAGTTAAAGCAACGGGTGGCTGCGTAATGAGTGCAACATGCTGATCAAGTACATGACAGCATATGACTTTATTGACTGTGAATGATGTTTATGTGTAGCCCAAATTGTTAGAAGAGAATTTCATCAGCTAAAAATGGTTTGGTCCCACTTTACAGTGTTTACTAACATGAACCTTCAATACTTGTACAGAATCTGTTCATCATATTTCAGCATTTACTAATGCATTATTAACATTAAAATTCATGCTTGTTAACATTAGCTAATGCACTTTGAGTTAACAAACTAACAATGAACAACTGTATTTCTATTAACTAATGTTAACTAACACAATAACTAATAAATGGATTGTTCTTCATTGTTTGTTCATGTTAGTAAACACATTACTAACGTTAACTAATACAACTTTATTGTAAAGTGTTACCAATGGTTTTAAGTCATATATTTCTATCATTTGCTGTTGTGTCAGTAGGACATATCAGTTTACATTTCTAAACATTATTTTTGCTCTTAATTGTAATAATCCATTGAGATTTTTGACAGTCTGACAGCAGTCAGTGATCCACACAGAGATATATATATATATATATATATCCGGCCACTTTATGAGGTAAGCCTGTCCAACTGCTTGTTGGTCTGAAAAAAAGAAAATATCCAGTGAGCGGCAGTTCTGTGGGCGTAAATGCCTTGTTGATGCCAGAGGTCAGAGGAGAATGGCCAGACTGGTTCGAGCTGATAGAAAAGGCAACAGTAACTCAAATAACCACTCGTTACAACTGTGGTATGCAGAAGAGCATCTCTGAACGCCCAACATGTCGAAAATTGAGGCGGATGGGCTACAGCAGCAGAAGACCACACCGGGTGCCACTCCTGTCAGCTAAGAACAGGAAACTGAGGGTACAATTGGCACAGGCTCACCAAAATTGGACAATAGAAGATTGGAAAAACGTTGCCTGGACTGATGAGTCTCGATTTCTGCTGCAACATTCGGATGGTAGGGTCAGAATTTGGGCATCAACAACATGAAAGCATGGATCCATCCTGCCTTGTATCAATGGTTCAGGCTGGTGGTGGTGGAGTAATGGATATTTTCTTGGGACACTTTGGGGCCATTAGTACCAACTGAGCATCGTGTCAACACCACAGCCTACCTGAGTATTATTGCTGACCATGTCCACCCCTTTATGACCACAGTGTACTTCTCAGTGTATCTTCTGATGGCTACTTCCAGCAGGATAACGCACCATATGTCATAAAGCGTGAATCATCTCAGACTGGTTTCTTGAACATGACAATGAGTTCACTGTACTCAAATGGCCTCCACAGTCACCAGATCTCAACCCAATAGAGCACCTTTGGGATGTGGTGGAACGGGTGATTCACATCATGGATGTGCAGCCAACAAATCTGCAGCAACTGCGTGATGCTATCATGTCAATATGAACTAAAATCTCTGAGGAATATTTCAGTACCTTGTTGAATCTATGCCATGAAGGATTAAGGCAGTTCTGAAGGCAAAAGTGGGTCCAACCCGGTACTAGTAAGGTGTACCTAATAAAGTGGCCGATGAGTGTATATCAAGTGTAACTTGTAGTTCTAACTAAACTCTTTTGAATATTGTTTTGTTTTGACTGTATTACAAGTATTATTGTAGTTCAAACTTTGCATTTATTGAAGTTTATTAAAAAACAAACATCACCTTATTTATTATTCATAACATGTCTTTTATTAATGTAAAATGCAAAGTTTACACCAACAGCAGTATAATAATATAGACTGTCATGAACACTATTATATTGTATTATATTAACGTAAAATGCATATGTTTAACAGAAATATATGACAGACTGTCAAATTATTTTTTGATAATTAATATTTTAATTAGGATCAGTCGTGACGTAAGCATAATAAAGCATTAGCATATAATTGTTATTATATTATTCAAAACATTATAAGATGTGAATATACGTTACTTAGTCAAAACCAGCATGAATTCATTTTTAAATGGTGTAAAATGTTGCAGGATTCCTTTTATTAAACTTCAATAAAACATGAAGATGGATTGTGTGAATAGACGACAGCAATGTTTCTAGTTTCAGTAAAAAGCAACCACAACATTATACGTTCATACTTATGAGGGTATATAGAACTATAACAAAATAATATAATTCATCAGATTTCATGTGCAATAATTTCTCTCACACACATTTCTCAGAGTTATGATTTAATGCGGGTGAAGGGCTTTTTCATGAGCTGTTCTTCAAACACAGCCCAGTCAAATAATATTATTTCAATGATGAAAAATAGATCAAGATGTACTAAAATTGTTTTGTTTCTTCAGTGATTCTGCCTGTTAACAGTTTATCACCAGTTCTCAGTAACACTGTTCTTGAATCTGTTTCTGTTATTGGCAAAAACATTATTTGATGGTGCAAACCTGATTCAGATATACTGTTGAACACAACCTTTCCACTGTTGAATCAATGTTAATTCAATAAAGCTCTGCTGCTGAATGAATTTGAATGTTCGGCTTGAAATCAACATTTTTCAAAAACCTTTTTTATTTTATTGAGACATTTTTAATACTCTGGAGGGAAATTAAGGTATATTTGTAACTGCTTATTTGTTGGACCACTTTAACTATTGTATTGTCAGCCAAATGCATTCAGTGGTACTCCTATGACATTGTGGGTTCTAGGACAAATAAAAACACAATTCAGGTGTTGAGAAAGAGAAACTTTATTCTGTTTGATTTGCAAACTCATCTGAAAACAACAAACCGGAAGAATAAAACGGAGAAACCATTATAATACACGCGCGCATAGAACTATAAATCGCGGTTGTCTTGAGCGTGTTGCTCTGAAGGCTTCTTTGCTCAACAGCCCTGTCCTGCTGAAAGACAAAACAAAACATCAAACAGTTCAATCACAGGCCCTATTGTCTATTTTAAACTATAGTAAACTAAAGTTTAAAACTATAGTTTAAAATAGAAGCTAAAGTGGGCCACGCTGCTCCCACCCACCATAACCCTCGCAGCAGGTCCCACTATACCGGCCTCCCGTGTTTCCCTGAGGGTCCTCAGAGCCCGTGTAGCTCCCTGCCTAGGGTGCACGGGCCGCCTCGCCCCAGGGAGTGCACGAGCTGACCGGGCGCCAGTCCGTGCCGGTTACACCGGAATGTTGCTCGGCGGCACATTTCGAGCAACAAACACGTAATATTCCTCGCGATGTTGCGTTTACGTACGCAAACCGCGAGGAACTACAGCACAGACGGGCCCGAGTGAAGCTTCACGAAGCGGACTTCGTGAAATTGGCGTGGCTCCACTCGTACCGTCGGTATTGAACTCACCTTGGTCAAGTACAAACAGCAACACCTTGAGAACTGACTAAACTGAGAGGAAACGTGAGAGTTTTAAAAGAACGCAGATCGAATGTTTAGAACGCGACGTCACTGGCTGAGAATGACGTCATGATGAGCGCCGAGAGGCTGCGTCTAAGATGGCGCCCTAGCAACAGGTGAATTGATGTGCTTCGCAAACTCAAATAGTGTAAGCTGCTAGTGGTGTATTTGAAAGCTCTCTTATTCTGTTCTAGGAAAGAACATTATGTAAATACTCACTGGACTGTTTTGTGTTCGTGACAAAAATCAGAGAAAAGAAAGCACAGAAGCGTGTCTCTGGGGAAGGCTTCTGCTAACGTTAGCAATAACGCGAGTAAATAACGCCTGAAGTTAGCAATAACGCCTGAAGCTTCTTGTAGTTTCGAAACGGAAAAACTACATAATTATTCCAAGATAAACATGGACTTCGTGCCTACTACACAAAGTGTAGACTCTCACAAATATATCGTGATGAGGTGTGTGATCGATGTAAAAGTGACACAAAGCAGACTTTCTCCATATGTTCTGGGCTTGTCAGAAGTTGAGTGACTATTGGACACAAATATTTCAAACACTAAATGATGCCTTTAATTTAGAAATAAAACCTAGTGCACAAAATATCATCGACAAACTAGGTAAAAAATGTTACGGCCTTCGCTCCTTTATTAGCGAGGAGAAGAATATTACTTGAGTGGAAATCATCGCATTAAATGTGATCACCAATACTGTTTGGTTTCATATTTATGTATAAGACCACTATAAATGTGTCAGATCATTGATTTAGGTATTTATTCATTTGGATTATTTTTACAATTGATATTGTCTCATTGTAAATGCATACAAAGCTGTAAAGTTTATTTTTTTATTTTATTCCATTTTGCTTTATTATATTTTTATCTATTTCTGTTGCATATTTCGGTCGGCAAGGGTCACAATAGGGAAAAATTACAAGCTTGATTGTACAAAATGTTTTGTTAAAGCTTGGCGAAAAAAAATCACAAATGTTTAAAAAAAATGTCTCACTATTTATTTGATTTTTATTTGAAATAAATATATACTTCATAAATTGTTTGTATAAATTATTTTCAAACTATTATTACTGTTATTATTATTGTTTTAATCCAAAATAAAAATTTCTTTATATTTTGAATGTTTATTATGTTTTATTTATTTGATTATGTATTTATGTTTTAAAGTTCGTTTAAAATTAAAATGTTATTCATCTTAAGAAAATGTTTGATTGTTTTTTTTAAACTAATGTGTGTTTATCTAAATAAAATGTTTATTTAATCATCTCATTTTGGTATTTACATTTTTATTTATGCTTTCCTCCAGTCCAAACATGTCGACATGTCTCCTTGTGGCCTTTCTGTCCCCAGACCCGATGGTGAAAACCCATGGGTGTTGTTTAATTATTTGATGTTGATTTTTTTATTTGGCTTAATAAAAGGTTTGTTTGTGAAATGGTTTATTTTATTATTTATATTTTATTGTTTATTTGATAACTTATTTATCTTTTTAGTTTATCTTTAAAATGTCTCGCTATTTATTTGAAATAAATATTCATGTAATGTTTGTATGAATTATTTTCAAATTATGATTAATATTATTGTTGTGTTAATCCAAATTGAATTTTTCTTTAAATATTTTGAATGTTTATTTTATGTTTTATTTGTTTGATTATGCTTCATTTGTTTATGTATTTATGTTTTAAAGATTGTTTAAAATTACAATTTTATTTATCTTAAGAAAATGTTTCATTATTATTATTTTTTTTACTAATTTGTACTTATCTAAATAAAATATTTAGTAATCTTATTTTGGTATTTACACTTATTTATGTGACAACTTATTTATCTTTATTTTAAAAATGTCTTAATATTGATTTCATTTTTATTTGAAATAAATATATACTTCATCTATTGTTTGTATTATTTTAAAATAATTAGTATTATTAATATTGTTGTTTTTCTTTATTTTCGAATGTTTATTTTATATTTTATTTATTTGATTATGTTTTATGTGATTATGTATTTATGTTTTAAAGATCGTTTAAAATTAAAAAAAATTTCTATTGATTTTTTAAAACTGATTTGTACTTATCTAAATAAAATATTTAATAATTTTATTTTGGTATTTTTATTTATGCAATTACTTATTTATCTTTAGTTATTTATCTTTATTCATTTATTTATCTTAAAAATGTCTTAATATTGATTTGATTTTTACTTGAAATAAATTAAGCGTGTTTGTATTAAGTTCAAATTATTATTATTACTGTTGTTTTTCTTAAACTTTTTGAATGTATGAATATTTTATGTTTTATTTATTTTCATTATGTTTTATTTGATTATGTATTTATGTTTTAAAGATTGCAAAGAAATTACAATTTTATTTATCTTAAGAAAATGTTTAATTAGTTCAATATTTTTACTAATGTATGTTTATCTAAATAAAATGTTTATTTAATAATCTTATTTTGGTATTTACATTTTTATTTTGTGTGGTAAATTCATTCATTCATTTTCTTTTCGGCTTAGTCCCTTTATTAATCCGGGGTTGCCACATCGGAATGAACCGCCAACTTATCCAGCATATGTTTTTCGCAGCGGATGCCCTTCCAGCTGCAACCCATCACTGGGAAACACCCATACACTCTCATTCACACTAATACACTACAGACAATTTAGCTTACCCAATTCACCTATAGCGCATGTCTTTGGACTGTGGGGGAAACCAGAGCACCGGGAGGAAACCCAAGTGAACACGGGCAAACTGACCCAGAAATGCCAACTGACCCAGCCGGGGTTCAAACCAGCGACCTTCTTGCTGTGAGGTGATCGTGCTGCCCACTGCGCCACCGTGACGCCCTATGCGGTAATTTGTTTATCTTTATTTATTTATTTATTTAAAAAAATGTCTTTATATTTATTAGATTTTTATTTGAAATAAATTAGTTTGTATTATTTTCAAAATATTATTATTACAGTTGTTTTTCTTTATTTTTTAAATGTTTATTCTATGTTTTATTTATTTGATTATGTATTTATGTTTTAAAGATCGTTTAAAATTACAATTTTATTCATCTTAAGAAAATGTTTGATTGTTTTTTTTAAACTAATGTGTGTTTATCTAAATAACATGTTTATTTAATAATCTTATTTTGGTATTTACATGGTTATTTTCCTGCAAACACGTCCTCTTGTGGCCTACTGAACAAACCCATGGATGTTTTTAAATGGATCTGACAGCGCCACACTGCGCCTCTTCTGGAAGAGCGCGGAATTACACTCTTCCCCTCACAGCTGATTTGCTCGCCATCTTGACATGAACATAAACATTGATGCCCTCTGCTCAATGATCGCCCTATTATCCCTGAAAACCGTAAAATTGTCAATACTCAACCTAAACAGCTTTAAATATTTCCTGCAGCATCGGGAAAACAAAAAGTAGATATGTAGGAAATCATCTTCGCGCACGTAGCTGCACATACATGTCAGTATATGGGTTTCCAGAGCACTCGCTTGAGGTAAGATGATTTTCTTCACTAATATGAGCTCACGTTGTCTTCTTTATATACCGAACGCATATGAAATATTGATATTTTGTCATAATTATGAAGTAAATCTTCCGTTAGCTCAGTGCTGCTAGTGAGCTGCCATGGCAACTGATCGCATACGCGTGTTTACAACCCTCCTGCTGGCATTAATGCACGTTTTGCTTTATAAACACCCGGTCATTTTCATATGTATTATCAGTTATTATTTTAAAAACGCGTGCTTTTAGGTTGCTAATACGCTTAATGTAGTGTTATGGTCGATTTCTAGCAGATATGGTTTTATAAAACTCCTATTAGAAAACGCTAATAATACTATTTAACAACAGTAGAAGGAATAATAATCAAAACAAATCAACTAATATAAGAAATGACACATTTAGTGAAGAGAATATATATATATATATATATATAATTATTATTATTTTTTGTTTACCATTTGACAATACTGTTAAAGGTCTTTTCTTTGTAATTGATGAAATGTTGACACCTACTGTCAGCTGTCATAAGAGCAGACTGATATTTATGAAGTCTAACATGATATATTTTGTATTTAGTGTATTATTGTTGGTTTTTCTGAAGGGATGGGAGACCTGAGAGGACCCCCGTCTGCAGACTGATGGAGAGAGTCATACTGTAGGTTATTATAGTGGTTATGGACCAGGACTATGAAAGACGCCTGTTAAGGCAAATCAACCACCAGAATGTCCCAGAGGGCCATCCGTCCAAGGTGAGCATGAAAACAAGCTTGTTGATCTGTGATGTACAGTTGAAGTCAGAATTATTAGCCCTCCTGCATTATTAGCCCCCTGTATATTGTTTTCTCCAATTTCTGTTTAATGGAAAGATTTTTATATTTAGAAATATGTTTTTCAACCATTTCAATGTGTTGATGTTATTGGCCCATGAACATTTCCTGCTTGTTATCAAACTATTTCATAACTGTAACAAGAGGCAATTCAATCATAACTTAACGTTAAAACGGCTATCATAACATTATTTATCAATATGTGACTCATTTTGGATTCTCGGAAGCGATAAAAATTAAAAATGTAAAACAGGAAATATGTTGGGACCATTGTTTTTGTTTACATCCCTCAAAATGGTCTATACTCTGCTGTTGAGTGTGTAAGTGCATAAGTACATAGTGCATAAGTGCAAAGTGTATAGTGTGCCATTTGGGACGCAGCACCTGTCACCGAAATAAAAGACATGTTTCTAAACATAATAGTTTTAATAACTCATTTCTAATAACTGATTTCTTTTATTTTTTGCCATGACAGTACATAATATTTTACTAAAATGAAAAAAGTATGAAAAAGTATTACCGTAAACAATGTATTTTGCGACACCACGATATAAACGATAGAGCATAATATGAAGTTATATATATAAATCATATATATCGTCATATTGTACAGCCCTAACGTGTAGTATGTAGCATACATGGCTGGTTGTCATTTAGAGCATGTTTACATTCATTTTTAAACAACATAATACTAATGTTTTAACTTCAGAAGAGCTTAAAATCTCATTATTAGCTTGAATAACTGTGATTTTGGAATCACAAATTGAAAGCGCTTTGGTGTTTTCCTGTTTTATATAAATAAAACCAGAAATCGAGGGTGTGTGATGTCATTAGCATGGCGATACCGGAAATGCTTCATCTCACTGGTTAAAATAGCTTATTTCTTTGGATTTGAACATTATTCAAAACTATATATTCGATATATATATGTAAGTCAGCAAAATATGGACAATTTTTGTTTATTTTAATGTAAAAATCCACATGTTGTGCCTTTAAGATGTCATTAAGAAATTAAAGGGATGCATTAAAGGGATAGTACAGCCAAAAATGTAAATTTCCTCATCATTTAATCACACATTTCATTTTATGATTTCCTTTCGTCTGTTGAACACCAAACAATATATTCCGAAGAATGTTGGGAAAAAGCAGCCATTGACATCAGCAGTATGAAGATAAAATACTATGGAAGTCAATGGCTGTTTTCAGCATTCTTCAGTATATATTTCTTCATTTTTGGGTGAACTATCCCTTTAAAAATGCTGAATTGATATGAATATTTAATATTAGATGTTGATTGTGTGTGTGTTTCAGCAGTCCAGTTATGCAGCCTGCAGTCCAGTGAGTGTGAAATCAGGAGACAGATTCATTCCCACACGCGCCGGCAGTAACTGGAGCATAAACTTCCACTACGCTAATGTAAATCTACGTTCGTCTGAACGCTTTACACTCATCCACAGTAAAAAAAAAAAAAAAGATTTACAGATTAAAGCCAGTTCATTGATGCCAGTGTATGAAATTCACATTAATATTTTGATTATTTGTTTGTTTGTTTGCAGGAGAACTGTTGGTCACCCAATCAGAATCAGCGGGCGAAGGACGCAAGTACAGACACAGGGAAAGGTAAAGTCAGTTTCTTCCGCATGTCCTCTATTATCAGCTCCAAATGAGACGTCCCAAAATGGGATGAGACATTACAAAAATGGGATGAGACTTTAAAATGCTCCAGTGTCCATGTATCTGTGTTTGCACTCGGTGAACAACGGTGAATAGTGGTAAACTAATGACCTTCACGGCCAATCACAGTCATTTCTGTTGAGCACGTAAACACAATGGCCAATCAGCTGTGTTTAAGAACGCGCTCAAATGTTAAAATGTTAGTGTGAAATGGACATTTTATATATATGCAACATCACACTTGTAGCAGTGCGATGTGGCTGTATATCAGCACTGGTGGGAGGCGTGCGTTGGCTCGAGGCCGCAGGCCGAGTGCCTTAGTTCAATTCAATTCAATTCATGTTTATTTATATAGCGCTTTTCACAATATAGATTGTGTCAAAGCAGCTTAACATAGTTCTAGTAGTTTTAGTTAGTGTCCCACCAGTGACGATATACAGCCATATCGCACTGCTACGAGTGTGATATTGCATTTATACAACAGTTCGATGACATAATCGTCTATATAAAAAAGAAAATCAAACACGGAGAGTCTAAAAAATCCTTTTGTAAAAGGAACTACTTTCTTCCGCCATTCATTCACATCTGCAGCTGATGTCAGAACAGCAGAAACTGTTGCTACTTCACCAACGTCACTTTAGAGCTAGCATTTGAAGGATTCTTTAGTGTAATGTCTAAAGTGATGACAAAACAGGTGATTTTTGCTTACATTTTAAGATTATAAGGCTAAACGGCATGAAATGCCATCAGTCTACGGGAGATCACAATAATTAACCCCGAAAAAGCCAAAGCAAACACTACCAGATTACTATGGTATAAATACAGCACTACAACATACAAAAGAGAGAGATTGACTTACAATGTCACTTACCTGTTTTATAATGATTTGATCAGCTGTAGTTTGAAATACGAAAAGAAAACGTTGAGTTTTTCTCCCCCAAGGACTTATTATGCAGTCTCTGTCGCCATCTTGTGGCAGAAACGTCAACCGTCTTTGCTCTGCTCAGTATGACAGGTTGATGGCCGCCAATGTGCTAAATCTCCGAAATTATAAAATTTAAAATAGGCACTATCCTTATAAATAAACTGCATAGTTGCAATCTAAACAACTACATTCTCGACTAAAAAAAGCCTCAAAAGTACATTGTTGTCCAACAGCTGCAGTATTTGTCAAACTGTAGTGAGTTTATTGATCTGCTGTCACTCTATGTGGGTGGAGTAATAAAGAAGGGTGAGGAGGCTGTACAAGTTCTGATATTGCAGAATATCGCATGACTATCAGCCAATCATATATATATAAAGAACCATATTAAAATATATTGATGAAATGAAGAAGCATTGTTGTGGTTTTGCAGATGCGGTGGCGTATGCTGCTCTGCTGAGGAATGAGCTGTTGGGAGCAGGAATTGAAACCGTGCCTGATCCTCACACTGATGACCGTCGACACACCATCCTCACACAGGACACACACAGCCTCTTCAGGGTGAGTACAGTCTAATATCACACATCCATGTGGAAATACGCTGTAGAAACGGACACACTTTTTGCTCGTTCTCATATTTGAGTGTCTATTATATACATTATTACATGGCTGTCTGAAGTACTCGATTCTGATTGGTCGGTCGCGACATTCCAAGGTATGTTATTCCAAGATAACAACCAATAAATAACACAGACTCATTCTGGGAACTTCGAATCATCTTGACCGTCAGTGAATATGTTCACATCCATAGACTTACATCCACAAACATATGTATATCTGCTTGCCTGTCACACTGTTGTTTTTAATTGTTTTTGTCTGTTTGGCGCCAACTTGGGAATGAATACTACGAAGGTTATTCCGAGTTCAGACTGCACGATTTTCAAAGTAGTCGCGTCACAGATGTTTTCACACCACATGACTATCTGGGGTAGCATTGTGTCGCTGCTGTGTTTACACTGCAAGATGGATCGGTGACAGGTGCTGCGTCCCAAATGGCACACTATACACTTTGCTCTTATGCACTATGTACTTATGCACTTACACACTCAACAGCATAGTATATGAATGTAGTGTCGTCCCAAATGGAACACTAATGTTTTTTTTTACTAAGCGGAAATTCAAACTGTTTCCCTGATGACGTTTGACGGTTGCCAAATTAGTGAAATAAATGACCAAACTACCAAATAATACCTGCCATGAGTATAAACACATTCACCATCGGGGGGCGGTATAATCAATCTCGTAGGAGAATTTTGCTTACACAATCCAAAATAAATAAAGTTATCCAACATGTGCGCCCGATAGCTCCGCCCCTTTAGCTACGTGAGCAAAGCAGCGGTCACTGAGTGCGTGAAGTGTCCATCATTCCACACTTCATTTTACCGGTTGAATAAGTGCATCATCCGGGTAATTAAAGTGCACTTATTATTTATATATTTATATTATTTATATAGGGGCGACGCGGTGGCGCAGTGGGTAGCACGTTCGCCTCACAGCAAGAAGGTCGCTGGTTCGAGCCTCGGCTGGGTCAGTTGACATTTCTGTGTGGAGTTTGCATGTTCTCCCCGTGTTCGCGTGGGTTTCCTCCGGGTGCTCCGGTTTCCCCCACAAGTCCAAAGACATGCAGTACAGGTGAATTGGGTAAGCTAAAATTGTCCGTAGTGAATGAGTGTGTATGAATGTTTCCCAGTGATGGGTTGCAGCTGGAAGGGCATCCGCTGCGTAAAACAAATGCTGGATAAGTTGGCGGTTCATCCCGCTGTGGCGACCCCAGATTAATAAAGGGACTAAGCTGAAAAGAAAATGAATGAATGAATGAATTATTTATATAGTTTTCCATGTGAACGCACTACTTACACTATTTATACTACAAAATGGCATAGAAGAGTGCATAAGTATGCGAATTGGGTGCGCACCTAGGGGCTTTCACACCGCATGACTTTACAATAGGAGGATCGCCGACAACTTTGTCTCGGTCCGCAAACTACGTCTCACAACCAAACACACGCGAAAAGTTACATGGAAACAACGCGAGGTCACGTAGTTTATCTTTTGTTATTAACTACATAATGAGAAAGAAGCCTTTAGTGGGGTAGAAAATGTACTTATTTTGCTCACCTGGCCTTTGAAGAGAATTAATTTCTCCTCAACTTTTTCTTTTTCGACCCGGTTGTGGTATTGCTCAGATGACACGTCAAACAGACACGGTTTTTCCTCCATTTCTTGGGTCTAAGTAGACTGAAAAGAAGAGCTTTTAACTTCTCCCCCATCCTCTTTCTGGCCTGCAGGTACCCATACTAGTAAATGCTGCTCTCTCATTGGCTGTAAGGCAAGGCAAGGCAAGTTGATTTATATAGCACATTTCATACACAGTGGCAATTCAAAGTGCTTTACATAAACAAGAATAAAAGATAATATAAATAATAATATAAATAATGTAGATAATCGCAGATGTTATTTTCAATTGGAACACAATTTACACGGCATGATTTGAATCGCCAAATATCTGACGGGTGTCGGCGGCTCATTGGCGATTTTCTCAGATCTTGTTTTTGATAGTTCACACAGCGATTTTCCTGTGATTTCGGGCATTTGTCAGCGATTTCTCAAAACCTGTCGGCTAGTCAAAATCGGGGCTAAAATCATGCAGTCTGAACTCGGCATTAGTATATGCTTCATTCAGCCGGTTTTGTGTCTGTCAGCTTTGCATTTTGACGGTTTGGCTCCATCTTGTGACTGAATAATGCGCAGGTTCGTGTATACTCCATAAGCTGTTTTTGTTTCTGTCAGCTTTGCGTTTAATTTAAGAATGAATAAACTATTACAGCTTCAAACAATGTTTTGTTTCTTTAATTTCCATG
>CAIGQV010019086.1:309049-320146 GCA_903798115.1 Danio jaintianensis
ATTTTGTCCCATTTTTACATGGCTACTTGCCACAAAATGTACAAATTAGACACAAAACATTGTTCTGAGCCGTAATAGTTGAATTATTCTTTAATTAAAGGCAAAGCTGACAGAAACGAAAAGGGTGAATGGAGCATACACTAACCTACATATTATACAACATATAAATATGGATGTGAAAGTATTCACTGACGGTCAAGATGATTTGAAGTAAATAAGCCTGTGTTATTCAGTGGTTGTTATGTGGAAATAACATACCTTGGATTAGTGACCGACCAATCAGATTCAAGTATTCCAGACAGCCGTGTAATAATATGTGTGCTAATGTTCATGCTGTGTTCAAACCTGAGTATCTGCTGGCAGAAGTGCTCTTTGTGTTCAGCCGTGAGATGTGAGCTGGGGAAACCGGAGGGCAGAAGAGCGTCTCTGAGCCACAGAGTCAGAACACTGGGACAGTTTCTGCTCACTGAGAACAAGACCTCTGCTAAAAGCTCCGCCAGACTGCGAGGACTCTGACCCCCGATGGCCTGCAGTGGACAAACACACAGATCCTTATGTGCTTCAGTCTTTACATATGAGGTAAATGTTCCCAAGGCACCACCATCTGATTTTTCAAGTTCAAATAATAATAATAACAATACGTTTATTTTATATAGCACCTTGCAGTGCTCAAAGACGCTTTACAACAGTTAGACGAGACTTAAACAAATAGAGTAAGTAAACATTTTCTGAAAATTGGATGTATTTATGCAAGATATGATAATTTATGATAAGTTTTAAAACTTGTGTGAATGAAGGACAATTACTTAAAGGCATAGTCCATCTCAAAATTAAAATTCTGTCATCCTTTCCAATGCACTACTTTTCTATTGTTTTTCAATGTAAACACATGCTTGATGGATATGTGTGACCGTTACACTCGCGTCTTGTGTCTTTTGACCATAGCGCCACATTTTTTAGTCTTTTTTTTGGTTTGTTTTGGCCAAATTTGTATGTAAACAAAAAGAAATGCATGAGCAAATGATTCAATGGCCGTTCACACAAAACGCGTATTTGTTTTCCAATACACTACTTTTCTGCATGAGAGCTCAAAAATGAGCAAATTTCTGTCTCCCTCAAAATCATTTTTGTTTCCCAATGTGTTACGTTTATATTGCTTAATGGACATGTGTGATCGTTACGTTTCCGTATTGCATCTTTTGACATGAGCGCTACATTTTTTAGACACTGTGTCAAGTTAAAAGTTCTTCAACTTTCACACGCAGCGCTGCTCATCACTGTCAGTTCCACAGCAGTGGACCAATCAGAGCTTGGAGGTGGGACAATTGTTACAAGTTTCAGTTTACAGGCGCTCAATGGGTAAAGTCTAGATAGGATACAGCTGTGGATACATCAATGTTGCATCATTTTTGTGACACTGTACAACAATAATTGATATTTTTACAGTACTGTGACGGTTGGGTTTAGGGTTGGGGTAGATTTAAAAAAAAAAAAATACAATTTAATGGGTAATTTAATAAATAACATAAATAATACTCGGTACAACTACTGTTTTTACATTACTATGATGGTTGGGTTTAGGGTTGGGGTGGGGGTAGATGTTAATAAAATACAATTAATGAGAAATTAAATAAATAATATAAATAATTCTCGTTAACTTCCGGCCACAACCGTATCTGATCTAGCAAGAACCCACTCAATGGCTCTGTCCGGATACCCTTGTGCTTTATGCTGTGATTTTCTGAAGCATTTTCAGAACCAAAGACACGTTCGGTGTGAATGAGCCCTTAGGGTTATTGCACACTGAATACGTCTGTAATTTTTGCACGTTAAAAAAATAATTTCCACCTCATGTTGTGTCATATTGACACACTGCCTCCAAAACTTACGTCCCTCATAAAAAAAATTGTAATTGGGTTAGAATTTTTCTGTTTTACGCATCCGAAAATGAATTTTGACAATTCAGGGCCACCGTATAAGCAAAAGGCAAAATCCAAAATGGCGACACAATGCCCTTTATGATATGCAAAGTATGGAATATAAAGACGGTGTTAGATTTAGCTGTATTTATCCTAACCGTTCTTGGATGGCTCGCCAATGTATTAGATAACTCTAATACATAAAATAAGTAAGTTGACCAAAGTTTGTATAGGGAGAAGACTTTATTGAAAACAGTGAATAGTACAGTTCCTCAGCATCGATATTAACCCATCGGTCTTCAAGTAACTTAACCCAAAGTACTGTCTATGAGACACTACTTTATAACAAAGGATATGACCCCCCCAGAGATTACCCAACTGGTTTGGTTGGGTCACAACTCTTGAGTTCTTGTAGGCCATTTGGATCACACCTTTTCAGATGCAGATACTTGTTTGCATATGAAACAAGCCATACAATTTATCAACGGCATACAAAGACCAATTGTGGCAGGTGATTGCGGAACAGCTTGGAAACCATGATGATAGGTACTGATTTCAAAATAAATGGTTTGTGAAGGATTATAATTAATATGCATTGGACTCGGTGTGCAAGTTTTGTGCGCGTGACAAATTTTTCTGATTTTAATATGAAAAAAATGCATACAAATATTCTGAACTTCAGTGCGCAAAGACCTTTAATCTGTCACTTCCGAACTAACTTAATCAGTGTGACTGAACAAATCAATAACTCACTAATAAAACTCACCTGTCATTTACAAACAATGTAACTTTAATTTACAAAGATGAAAGATCCCAAACACTAATGCACAAAGTCTGTCTGAAAATGCTGATTTCTGTCTGTAACTGAATTGCTCATGGATAGAATAAGCATGCAGAAACATCTGACCTCCAGCAGGGTCTGCAGGAGCAGTTTGCCATCCTCCTGTAGCACATCTCTGACTGTAGGAAGATCTTCATAATGAGAGATCAGCTCCGTCTGTGCAGAACATCAGTCTGAATACTGCACACTAACACTAATAATACAAACACTTAAAAAGAGTTTATCCCCGTGTATGTTCTGCGGTTATTGTGTGGTACTTACAAACAGCAGGCAGGTTGCTTTCAGTGTTGGAGTTTCAGGAAATTTGAACGATAAGATTCCTACAACACAGACAGATAATGTACGGATGAATATAAAGTAATGTTGGGGTTGTTTGAATGTCTGATGACGTGACACTCACCACAGTAAAAGACAGCTTTGATATCAAGATGGTCTGAAAGATAAAGGTCAGACTTTCTTTTTAAAACCTGGAAAGACATTAGAGATCATCTTTCCAAAAAAGCAATGGCAAGTAATGTAAAAGATGCTGCATATATAATGTATGCAAATATTCGGACTAATGTCAAACAAATAGTAGTGCCCCGACCTGAGTGTGAAGCTGCATGAATGACTCCACCACATCTGGATGATCTCTAGAGCCTACATCAACATTTACACACGGTTAGAATCGGTTAAAATAGGACCCAAATCCCAGTGCTTTTGAGGCCCACTGCAACGTGACGTAGGAGTGTGGTTTTCCCCACCCACCAAATTGATTGACAGGTGCCATGTTTCTATAATAACATGTAGACACGTCCACAGAACATTTTTGTTGCAAAGAAACTGGGATTAAAACATGTTACAACTCTCTGTAAACAGCTGCACCTCAATAATTAATTTTATACGTTTAAAACGTTTTTAAAACAGTGCATGTTTGTAATAAAGAGAGTAAAATCGCTATGTAATTCTTAACTGCTATAATCACCACGGCCGCATGGTGTCAGTAAACGCGTATTTATGTGTGTGTGTGGCATTTGTGTGTGACTCATCGTTTCAGAAAGGCTTGAATAGACTACACCACAAATACATCAAATAAACTTACTGGGTATTTTTGACTAGTGACCTTATTTCAGCTTCATCCGTGTATGTCTCTGTCACTGACGGCTGTTTATCTGTGATGGGCCGTTCTTGAACGATTCGTTCATTTTAAACGAATCTTTTGTATGACTCGAGAACGATGAGTCCTCTCAGGGAGTGATTCGTTCATTTGCGTATGTGCACATTAGTGCAGGTGGAGTAGAAGATTAGTTCCTTTTTCGAGTCCTCTATTGGGTTTGAGTCCTTCGTTCATCACGTGCAAGATAGAAGCCAATCATATGAATTTAGAGCCGGAAAAAGATTTGATCCGTTCATCTCTCGAGTCCTCGGTTTGAGTCATCTCTCTTTACATGCTGTCATGTGATGAACGAACGACTCAAAAACTAGAAGACTCGAAAGGCGAACTAAATATGGCTCCATTCGGCTCAGACTGTGGGCATTGGTTAAGCTTATATGGGACTATCAGTGTGACGTGAATAAACCACTCAAATTTGAAGACCTGCCAGAAGAGGTGAGCTGACATAGACAAAAGACCAGGTAAACAATATACGATTATTTTCTCTTTTTTATAGCATTCTAGTTATGACTTTTTTGTACTGTGATCAATGTTTGGTGTAGCTGTAGATGAGTTTGGGAGCAACTCGTAACAATTTAATAGTATTTTGACAAAATGAACGAAATGACTTGAAAAAAGATTTGTTCACCTCGCTGAACGAGACTCAAAGGTCCGAGTTAGTAAAATGATCCAAACTTCCCATCACTATCTGACGTAACGAAGGAGAAGCAGACACGCACGTCGGAGCGGTGGGCGGGGAGAAGCAGCTCATTTGCGTTTAAAGCCACAGGCTACAAAAACAGCTACATTGTGATCAGACACCAAAATGGGCAGATTCTACATTATATAATAAATAATCTGATGGGTATTTTGAGCTAAAACTTTAGACACATTCTGGAGACACCAAAGTCTTATCTTACATCTTGTAAAAGAGGTCAAATAGGTGCCCTTTAAAATAAAAAAAACAATTGTGCAGTTTTATTTTTGAACAATTTTTACATTTTTGAGACTCGATTGTGATCTCAACATGGCAACCACTGTTTCTCAAAGCCAGTCATATACCATTTTTTAAATAATTTTTCAAATATTTGCCAAGTGACATTTCTTAAAATTTGTGTGAATGTTAGCATGTAACATTATTAAAATCACGTTTTCAGACATTCTTGTAATGTTGATACAGAAATGTTCTTAGAACATTAATAAAATGCAAATGAAATTTTCCAATAACATTGAAAAAAAAAACTATTGTGAAGTTTTCATTTTGAACAATTTTTAGATTTGTGTCACTAGACAAGATTGTGATCTCAACATGGCAATCAAAGCCAGTCATATACCATTCATATAACATTAATGAATTAATGTGATGTGTTAAGGCGCATTGTTGCCGCATTGCTATTTTGAGGAACTGAAATAGACCACGCCATTGACCAACTAAAAGCTGGTCTAAAGTCCAGCGCAGAGCGTGTGCCTATGCGGGTCCAAACGCTTACACATTCCTTAATACACACAAAAGATGTACAGCAATACACAAATATCTTTACATATGAAAACATTAAAGGATTAAAATGTTACAAAAGGGCGTCACGGTGGCGCAGTGGGTAGCACGTTCGCCTCACAGCAAGAAGGTCGCTGGTTCGAGCCTCGGCTGGGTCAGTTGGCGTTTCTGTGTGGAGTTTGCATGTTCTCCCCGTGTTCGCGTGGGTTTCCTCCGGGTGCTCCGGTTTCCCCCACAAGTCCAAAAACATGTGGTATAGGTGAATTGGGTTGGATAAATTGTCCGTAGTGTGTGAATGAGTGTGTGTATGGATGTTTCCCAGTGGGTTGCAGCTGGAAGGGCATCCGCTGCGTAAAACATATGCTGGATAAGTTGGCGGTTCATTCCGCTGTGGCGACCCCAGATTAATAAAGGGACTAAGCCGAAAAGAAAATGAATGAATGAATGAATGTTACAAAAATGATTATTGTCTACAAAAATATAAAAGCCACTGCCTCCATGCCTTCTTCACCTCGTGGGGGCTTTGTCAGTTTATTCTTGCCAATTTGCTTTTGTATAATGTTATTATTATTAGCAGTACTATTTATTATATGCATATTTATATTTGTTTTAATAAAAACAAGTTTAGACTTGTCCACCTGTCGGGTTTTGGAGATGTATGCATCACCATATGGGCCATAAGAATAGGACGTGTGTTTGGATATAACTTTTTTTTTGACCACATTTCGTTATTATTGTTCATTTATTTATTTGCCCGAAATTAGAACTGAATTTAGAAATAGTTTTGATACAAATCTTTGCGCTTTACAAACTAAATGAAATATGTAGGCTAATCCTCGCACTGCAGATGGTCTGTTTAACTATTTTCTCGCTAGTGAAGTGCTCAGTTTTTCCACTTACAAAGTTCACCATATAAATAGCAAATGTGCCATGGCGCGATGCAACAGTAAAGGGAATGGGAGATGAGACTCTGATTGGTTTAATGCATGTAATGCTCAAAACACACCCATAACTCATTAAGAGAATAAGCACAACCCTGTTAGACCATGCGCCAGGGTGCAGAGCGTATTTTTCCGTCCTTAAAATAGCAAAAGTGGATTCGCACACGCCCTTAATGCTTTTGCGCCATGCGCTTTAGACTTTTAGAAGTTGTTAGCTGGGTATCCTTTTAAAACACCTTCTTTAGCACAACAGGTACACAAGTTCATGAGGTCCAAGTCAAGTTTCAAGTTTTTGAGGTCAAGTTTGTCCACCTCAAAGACTTGAGACCTCAGGGACTTGTGAAGATGTTGTGCTAAAGAAGTGCTAAAATGTTAAGTCCCTTTTGGGTTTTTGCTCGCAGAAATATGTTCAAGATTCAAGTCAGCTGTTCATGAGTCCAAGTGAAGTCATTTTTCTTTTCAACTTGATTTTCCACACTGTAAAAGGCGATCAGATAGTTTACTTTAAAAAAGTGAGTAAATGCATTTTAACATGAAACTGTTAAGTAAGGAATAAAGTACATGCAGAATTATTATTAAAGAATAAATGTTATTGGCAGCCCATTATTCTGCAATAACAACCGTCTGATTGTACTTTATCCTGCTTATTACACGCTACAAATACACTTTATTGAACATCTACACATAGACATCACCTGTACACTATATAACTGCAGGTGAACTATGTTTATTTATAACAACTTTAACTGTTAAAAGCTATTAGTAATTAGTTACTAGTTATATAAAGTCATTAGTAATTATTAAATTTATGATAACTAATAACCTTAACTTTTCTGATTTTGATTGTAATGCAATATTGTGCACCTTTTGTGAAGCTGCTTTGAAACAATAATTATTGTGAAAAGCGCTATGCAAATAAACTTGAATTGAATTGAATACTTGCTACAAAACATAAAAATTAGACATAAAACATTGTTCTGAGCCATAATAGTTTATTAGCTCTTCAATTAAAGGCAAAGCTGACATAAAATGGCTGAATAAGGGAGCATACACTAACCTACATATTATTTAGTCACAAAATGGCGGCAATAGTCAAAAACATATATAATATAATGTAATAATGGCAATATAAACATGAGCATATTCACTGACAGCCAAGACGATTTATAGTACCCGAAAGAGGCTGTGTTATTAGTTTTCATAGTTGTTTCATAGTTGTAATAACATACCTTAGAATGTTCTGATTGACCAATCATAATCAAATATTCCAAACAGCCGTGTAATGCTGACATGACTTAATTTTTATAATTAAGCAGATAGTTAACTTAATAATTTTAAGGCAATGGGTTTACTCACTTTTTTAAAGTAAAATCAACTAATTGCTATTTTACAGTGCATCTCTGTGAACATGACTTGTAGTTTGTTTATTGCCTACATTTTGCAATTTAATTTTTTTAACCTTTATTGTAAAAGGACAGTATAGCAGCAGAAAACGAAGGGGGGACAGGATCGGTCAAGGTCCATGAAATGGGACACCCAAAGCGCAATGGAACTATGTTTTGCTTTTTACTTCCAGCAACCCAGCAGGCACACAACGTCATAAGACCTTAATATTAGGTTAGATTTAGGTTGTGATGTCGGGTGAACAAAATTCAATGTACGTTATATTGATGTCCAATAACGAGGTCAAATGATGTTGATATTTGTTTGTTTTTAGGTTGCGTTGGTAAGTGACCAAAATCCAACATCAATTCAACATCTTAAGCCAACGTCATATTGACATCAAATACTGACATTTATTCGTCAGGTATGGCAACCAAAATTCAACGTCTGATTGATATCATAGTGGTAACGTCCACACAACGTCAAGCTTTAACATCATTAGACATTGATATTTGGTTGTTTTTAGGTTGCATTGGAAAGTGACCAAAATGCAACATCTGTGCGACGCTGGACACTGATGTCAGTCTGACGTTGGGTTCTGACGTCAACCTGATTTTCATTTCCACCCGAAATGCCACGTCCCACAACGTTGGGACGTCATATTGACCTCCTGTGCCTGCTGGGAACATTATTTAAACTTTATTAATAATAGAAGTTGTTTGTTTGTAAAGATAATTACAATGAACAAACTGTAAGGATGTGTACCATAATGCATTTGGGTTTTTGTCAAAGGAACCAGAATGATGCAAAATTCTGGGTTGGAATATAAGAACATGTTGTCACCATAATTGATTGGACACTTCAAATGCAGAACAAATTAAAAAAACACGTCGTTGACTTGTTGATAGTGACTCACTTAAATCTCTTACCGAGCTGAAAAATGGACATGGTGATGTTGGTAATCAGCTCTAAAAGAGCAGTGATTGGAGAAAAGAGATCCCTCTCACAGGCAAATATGTGAACTAACTAGAGAGAAATGTGAAAAGAAATTACACTTAAAACACTAGACATTGAGCAAACACAAAATATTTGTGCTCTGTAATTCAGACTCTCTCTTTACCTGTCGTGTGAGGTCTAAAGCTGAGGCTTGTGGGTAAGCGCTAAACATCTGTCCAATGAGCTCGCAGAGCTGAGTCACCAGTGGTGCAAAATCATGAATAAGAGTCTTCAGTGACTTCTCGAATACAGCACACACCGCCTGAGATGAGGAGAGATGAGTGAATCATTCACATACTCACACACATTCCTCATATAGAAATCTGATACATGGAAATATATGTAAATTACATATGTAACATACAAGTTCATTCATTCATTCATTTTCTTTTCGGCTTAGTCCCTTTATTAATCTGGGGTCGCCACAGTGGAATGAACCGCCAACTTATCCAGCACATGTTTTACGCAGCGGATGCCCTTCCAGCTGCAACCCATCACTGGGAAACACCCATGCACTCCCATTCACACATATACACACTACGGACAATTTAGCTTAACCAATTCACCTATAGTGCATGTCTTTGGACTTCTGGGGGAAACCAGAGCACCCGGAGGAAACCCACTCAAACACGGGGAGAACATGCAAACTCCACACAGAAATGCCAACTGACCCAGCCGAGGCTCGAACCAGCGACCTTCTTGCTGTGAGGCGACAGTGCTACCTACTGTGCCGCCCCGACATACATGTTCATATTTAAATTTCACATATATAACACATGTCTTATATGCAACATATATTTCAAAATAGTCCAAAAATAGATATTTACATACGATTGAAGTCAAAATTATTTAGCCTTCCTGTGATTTTTTTTCTTTCTTTTTCAAACATTTCCTAAACAATGTTGAACAGAGCAAGGAATTTTTCATAGTATTTCCTATAATATTTTTTCTTCTGGTGAAAGTCTTATTTGTCTTATTTCGGCTAGAATAAAAGCAGTTTTTCATTAAAAACATTTTAAGGTCAATATTATTAGCCCCCTTAAGCAATATTTTTTTTGATTGTCTACAGAACAAACCATCATTATACAATGACTTGCCTAATTACCCTAACTTGCCTAATTAAGCCTTTAAATGTCACTTTAAGCTGAATACAAGTATCTTAAAAAAATCTAGCAAAATATTATGTACTGTCATCATGGCAAAGACAAAAGAAATGAGTTATTAAAACTCATATGTTTAGAAATGGGTTAAACAGTAATTAGGGGAAAATATATAAGAGGGCTCATAATTCAGGAGGACTAATAATTCGGACTTCAACTGTATATAAAATATGTCTTATATGCAAAATGTTTAGCAAAGTATAGCAAAATTAGATGCTTACATATTGAAAACCATTGAAAAAATGTAATTTGATTCAATTACAAATATATATTCCATGCAATTATATTGGTCATATGGACATATATGATCACATATATAAAATTATACATATATGTAATTCCAGTGATTCAAAAAAATATATGATAGTGGCCATTATTGCAATTTTTCAAAATATATGTTGCATATAAGACATTTTATGTAGTAGAGGTGTCCCATTACGTAGGGCAATATTTTCATCCCTACCCCTTCACACGGTTTCAAGGGAAATCATGGAGACATGAGGGAGCGAGCAAGAGCAGGAGAGTTTAAAACATGTAGTGATATAGACCATTTCAATTTGATGTCATTGGCCCATGAACATTTCCTGCTTGTTGTCAAACTATTTCATAACTGTAACAAGAGGCAATTCAATCATATCTTCACGTTAAAACAGCTGTCATAACATTATTTATCAATATGTGGACCTTTTTGGATTCTCAGAAGGTATCAAAAATAAAAATGTAAAACAGGACATACATTAGGACCATTGTTATTGTTTACATCCCTCAAAATGGTCTATAGTAAGCCTTAAATTACATAAATAGCACAGTAAAGTACCTCTAGAACAAACTGCAGCTTACATTCCTTTTTAACATATTATCGAAATAATAAATGTCTACAGTATATTGTAAATAAATAAAAATTAAGCTCCCCCAAATTTATACTTGAGAATGCACATTATAACAGGATGAAGGAAACACAAGTACTGACCTCCACCACTTCAGGATCACTCAGCCACTTGTTGAGGACAGTCTGGATCAGAGGGAAGGCCTGCTGCAGGACAACCACCACCTAAAAACAACCACAACCGCTGAGAAACCATATATATATATATTCATTCATTTTCTTTTCGGCTTATATATATATATATTTATTAATCTGGGGTCGCCACAGCGGAATGAACCGCCAACTTATCCAGCATATGTTTTACACAGCGGATGCCCTTCCAGCTGCAACCCATCACTGGGAAA
>CAIGQV010019086.1:320546-339810 GCA_903798115.1 Danio jaintianensis
TATATATATATATATATATACGGATGCTTTTATCCAAAGGTGACTTACAAGTGAGGATAAAAGAAGCACTTCAAATCAGAGAGCAGCAGTATATAAATGCTACAAGTCTAAATTATTGTATTTATTTATTTTGTCCTTATATGGAGAGTGTGTGCTACAGCTGGTTTGTCAAGCCCACTCACCTGTGTGAAGCACACTCAGAATTGCACAATGTTTTTCAGAAACATGGAGTGTTGATAAGAAAGTGTCTGGTGCATACGGAGAGACTTGTTTGATTCAAAGCTGCTTGCTAATAAATAAACAAACTGATGAGTTTTCATACCGGGTTGTTGTCGAGTGACTGTGTTTGGACATGCCTCATCATCTCCAGTCTTTCACTTTGCTTGTTTAGGTCAAATGTAGAGAAGAGATTGGAAAGCAGACCAAGGATGTGGACTATAGGAAGCTTATTAGCAGAGCTGGCCTGCATCAAAGAAAAGAAAAGAAAGTAGAAATACTGAGTAAAAAGCAACAGTCTGCTTATATGCATCAAGTTATCAAGTAACCTCTAAAAAATAATGTTTGTCTGTGCATTTAGGGACATTTTGTCTTCTCTATACCTATTTATGACTGTCTCTGCCTCCTGCATCTTACATTAAGCTTCAATTATGTTTCCAAAATGTACCAAAAATGTTTTTTCATAATCGTTGGAGAGCGAAATCGAAATTAAATTTTGATTAATTGTACAGCCCTACTATAAACCTATTTGTAACAGTATTTTTTTGAACTCTATACAAAAACATTAGGTGAAATGCTACTCTAAAAAGGTGTGATTATATTTACCTTTCCATGTTGACATTGTGCTTCAGTCATTTTAATGGTAATCTGTGCAATCAGCTGTGAAATATTTCCTAAATGAGCTTTAACACTTCTGCTTGTGTGTTGTGCTTCTGACTCTTATGGTAATATGTCATATTGCCTGTAGTAAACCCTGATCTGATATGAAAGACATAGGCGAAAGTCATTTTTACAAGTTATTTTTGCCACACAAAAGTGTTTTTTGAGCTTTGTATGATTACAACTGAACCACTGATGTCACATGAAATGTTTTGCCAATATTTTTGGTTCCTTTTCTGGACTTTGAATCTCATTGCTGTCTATGATAAATGAGTGAGCTCTCGGATTTCATCTAAAATATCTTAATTTGTGTTCTGAAGATGAACGAAGGTCTCAGGGGATTGGAAGCACATGAGGGTGAGTAATAACAGCATTTTAATTTCTGGGTGAACTAACCCTTTAAAAGGATTGCATTGAGCACACAGTGATTTGGTTATTGCTCCTCACCGGTTCACTGGCCAGTTTCTCCAGCTGTTGGATGTGAGGGGTGACCAGAGAGAGCAGCTTCCCCAGAATCTCTTCACGGGGCAGGGCTGAGAGCAGGAAACCCAGAGCCTGCATTATCCACATGCACTGAGGACTCTGTGATAAGCAGATCAAATGCAATTCAATTAAATTCAAATGCATTGAAACATTTACACTACTCACCGAAAGTTTCTAATTATGTTTCTTTGATGTTTTTTAAAGGCATGTATCTTTTACTTATGGACTTTTTATGTTTGTAAAGCGCTTTGAGATGCTACTTTTAAAGGCGCTATATAAAATGATTTTTATTATTATTATTAAAGTTTAAAAAATATGTCTCTGATCATAAAATTGATAGTATTGCTAAATATAATTAAAATTAATATTAAAAAACGTTTAATATATTTTCAAATGCATTATTTAATGATGATTCTACATTTTTTTTTGCCGATTATAAGTGGTCAGAAAAAAAGATACTAATAATCACACCTTTGCTGGACCATCTGTGTGTAATCTACAAAAATATGGATTTGTAGTGAATATGAAAAAAAATGGGAGTCTATGACTAGGCATTACAGATAAAATGATGCTTTGTTTTGACAAATAATAACTTTATCTAAGCATAAAATCTACTTTTTTTCAATGTACAGAACATTTTAGGGTATAGGGAAGTTCTAAAAGTTTGTTCATTTGCTTAAATAAATGATGGTGTAACGGATAACAAATCTCACAGTTCGGATCACATAATGGTTTTTTAGTCACCATTTTTCGGATCAGCCAAAAAGAGGAGGAGACAAATGTAATTTGCTTTCAATTTATTACAAAAACAGAACTGCAAGACACTTTTGGTTTTAACAAACAGAACTTAGAACCTGTAATAAAATGAAGAAATAATCAGCTGAATAAAAATAAACTGTGAAAAATTCACTGTTACTACTACTGTTGCTGATGACGCTAAATGTAGAAATCTAACATTATAATTTGTACAACCCATATTTATTTTTAGTCTCATTTTCAATAAATGATTCAGTTATTCACTCATAAAACTTCATGTTTCATTGCTAGATGGATCATTTTTGAAGAATTATTCAGTGGCATATTTTTGATGGCTGGTTGTCGCCACCTATTGTTTAAATAATGTAATTTCTGCCTAAAACTTTCATTTTTTAGCGTCGTTAAATGCATATGACGATAATTTTAATCTTTACCATAAACATCAGTGGTTATATCTAAACTATAAACTGTTATCCTGTTAAACTGTGTTTGACTGTTTGTAACTTCATAACTAACTCAAAAGACTTAAGACTGAATCTCTTTCTTGATTTTTGCGTTTTCAGATTTGAATGCAGCGATTGGAAGGATTAATAAACATATGCAAATCACCATCATTTATAATTTATGTTAAGTGGTTGTTGAGATCCCGATCTTTTAATGATTAATCATGGAGTTTACACTAAATGCATTGATGCAGGCTAAAAAGTAGTGACAGAAAACACCTTTAATAACCTAAGAAACCCACCACATCCCGAATAACCTACCACAACTTCTTCTGTCATCATTATATTTTACAGGAAAGCCTAAATGATTTCATACATGTGATTTGAATGACGCGAGAGGCGATCTCTCTGTGATCGTTACAAATTTAGGATTAATATACCAGTAAAAAAATGTATTAATTCACGCGCCACGTGTGTTGTGATCCATACGAATCACGGATCAACTGTGATCCGTTACACCCCTAGTATAAAGACAATGTACACAAACTAAAGATATACATAAAGCTGAATCTAAAATCCCCAAATAAGTGCATAATCGTACTGTTACAACTCGAAAAATTTGTGTCACTTCATTTGAAAAACATGAATAGATAATACAAATAAAAATAAGTTCACAAAACGTAACCAAGGTGCAACTTAATTTTTCACAGTGCTTGGATGGTTAAACATTACACAGTGTAACCATATTTAATATCGTTATTAGTGGAATGCTGTGTTCACACCAATTGTGAAAAGTTATGCGAATCGCGTCACTCGCTCTAGATTACTCTGGAAGAATTCAAGTGGAATTTTTTTTAAAGAAGCACTTCAAATCCCTAGAGAGTAGTAAATAAATGCTATGACAAGTTTGTGCTATAAGAAGGTGTCTGGTGCATATGGAGAGAAAAAGAGGTGGTTTGTTTGTGGTTTTGACTGTTTGTGAAAATGGCGATGTCATGCACGTGTATCATGGTATTTGTAAATGATAATTAAATTTTTGAACGCAGAAGACATAATTGAGATGAATTTTGTGCATTTCTGGCAAACACTGCATTGACATTGTATGTAATCTACTCAAGCAAATACTTAATTTCTCATTTGGTGTAAACCCAGCATAACTTATAGTATTACCAAAACTAATGAATACACATAGTCTGCACTTACTTTATGGATGTCTTTGACAAGCACCGCCTAAGACCAAAAAAGATCAAAGTGAGTTTTGTACATTAGTATATATTGGTATATTGGTATATATAGGTTTGATACAGCTGCTGTGGTGCTACAGCTTCTACAACCTGTGACACGGCCATGATGTCATTGGCGTGAAGGTGGAGGTCATGTCGACACTCCCTGCATATTCTCTTTAGAGCTGAGACACAAGCCACGGACAGATCTGAATTTGAGAGACCCTGCAGGACCACCGGCAGGACATTCACTAACATGAGCGAATGATCAGACAACCACTCGGCCAACGAGCCTGCAGAGAGTTCAACATCACCATTTGTCTAGACATGAAAATAAATGTTAATTCTAAGGAGAGTTTCATCCCATCTAAAAATAAATGATCCCATGATTTACTCATCCGCATGTGTATATGACTTATTGTTATGATCACCAGCAGTGTTGCCCATGCAGGCTGCTGGAGAACACTCCTTGTCATTCACCCGGACTACAAATCCCATCCCGTCCTGCAGTCACACACCTGTTTCAGTTCACCTCCTGATTACACACACAGCTGGAGTTCATCACCACTGATTACATGGACTATATATACACCATTTACACACACATCCAGTGCTGAGTCTTGTTTCCTGTAGTGAACTTTTCAAAGCGGTTTTCCTTGTATTGCTGAGCAGTGTTTTGACCCTTGTTTGTTTATACTGTTTATGATTGTATTGCCGCCTGTCTGGACCCTTTGCCTCTGGGTTACCCTTATATGACTGCTTGTTCCTGTTTTCTGCCTGACAACGCTGATAAAGCTGCATTTGGATTTGACCACTGTTGTTATCCCCATCATTACACTTACAATGCATCCGGAAAGTATTCATAGCGCTTCACTTTTTCCACATTTTTTTATGTTACAGCCTTATTACAAAATGGATTAAATTCATTAATTTCCTCAAAATTCTACACACAGTACCCCATAATGACAATGTGAAAAAAGATTTTTTGAAATTGTTGCAAATTTATTAAAAATAAAAAACCTGAAAAATCACATGTACATAAGTATTCACAGACTTTGCCGTGAAGCTCTAAATTAAGCTCAGGTACATTCTGTTTCCACTGATCATTCTTGAGATGTTTCAGCAGCTTAATTGGAGTTCACCTGTGGTAAATTCAGTTGATTGGACATGATTTGAAAAGGCATACTCCTGTCTATATAAGGTCCCATGGTTGACAGTGCATGTCAAAGCACAAACCAAGCATGAAGACAAAGGAATTTTTTATAGACCTCCGAGACAGGATTGTCTCGAGGCACAAGGCTGGGGAAGGTTACAGAAAAATTTCTGCTGCTCTGAAAGTTCCAATGAGCACAGAGGCCTCCATCATCCGTAAGTGAAAGATGTTTGGAACCACCAGGACTCTTCCTAGAGCTGGCCGGCCATCTAAGCTGAGTGATCGGGGGAGAAGGGCCTTAGTCAGGGAGGTGATCAATAACCCGATGGTCACTCTGTCTGAGCTCCAGTGTTCTTCTGTGGTGAGAGGAGAACCTTACAGAAGGACAACCATCTGTGCAGCAATCCACCAATCAGGCCTGTATGGTAGAGTGGCCAGACGGAAGCCACCCCTTAGTAAAGGGCACATAGCAGCCCGCCTGGAATTTGCCAAAAGGCATCTGAAGCAAAATTCTCTGGTCTGATGAGACTAAAATTGAACTCTTTGGAGTGAATGCCAGGCGTTACGTTTGGAGAAAACCAGGCACTGCTCATCACCAGGCTAATACCATCCCTACAGTGAAGAATGGTGGTGGCAGCATCATGCTGTGGGGATGTTTTTCAGCAGCAGGAACTAGAAGACTAGTCAGGATAGAGGGAAAGATGAATGCAGCAATGTACAGAGACATCCTGAATGAAAACCTGCTTCAGAGTGCTCTTGACCTCAGACTGGGGTGATGGTTCATCTTCCAGCAGGACAATGACCCAAAGCACACCCCCAAAATATCAATGGAGTGGGTTCACAACAACTCGGTAAATGTCCTTGAGTGGCCCAGCCAGAGCCCAGACCTAAATCCTATTGAACATCTCCGGAGAAATCTGAAAATGGCTGTACACCATTGCTTCCCATCCCACCTGATAGAGTTTGAGAGGTACTGCAAAAATTCCCAAAGACAGGTGTGCCAAGCTTGTGGCATCATATTCAAAAAGGTTTGAGGCTGTAATTGCTGCCAATAGTGCATCAACAAAGTATTGAGCAAAGGCTGTGAATACTTCTGTACATGTGATTTTTCAGGTTTTTTATTTTTAGGTTTTTAAAACTTTTTAGGAACTTTTAAAAATATTTTATTACAAAAAATTTATGAATTTGCTACAGGAGACCACAGATATAACAACAGGTAAATAATAAGAACACATACTTAGTGCTTTATTGCAAAAACATGTTCAGAATAAACAATTTTTTTAACTAAATTAAACTGCAAAAGGATTATATAGTACAATAGGTAACACTTTACAATAAAGTCTCATTAGTAAATGGTAGTTAATAGATTAAAATCAGTAAGATAGATTTATTACAGTTAATATGCTATTCTTTTAAATTAGAACTGAATTTTATTAGTTAATAACTGATTTAATTAAATAATTGTGGCTATGAGTTAAATGTGTTATTAAGCGTTACCTAAGAAATTATCATCACAAAGATTTTGTAGTGTAATTCATCGTAAGTTCGGCATGTAATATGCCAGATTAAAATGTGTAAATGTCGATGTGTGAACTATTAAGATAACTAATTAAGTCTCCAACATTTGTCACTGTTATGAACACCACTAAAAATACAAATGTGAATATTCTTAAAAAGCAGTATATAAGTTTGAATAACAAATAATCAGGGTTCACACTTTTTCATGGACACCAAATTGTAGGACTTTTTAAATCACTAATAATTTTAAATCGAGCACCTTTGTAATTCACACCCCCAGTGTATATAGCGCCATGAAAGTCCTTCCTGTACTTAACATTTCACTTACACTTAATATTTACATTAAAATGTCATAAAATGTCAGTAATGATGTCTTGAATGTGTCATTTTCAAAAATTTTGACAGTTTTAAATAGTCATGCTAAGTTCAATACTGGTAATATTCAAATGCGGTTTTTGAAATATTGATAAAATGCATTATTTGTCAAAGTTCTTGTATAAGATTTAAATGTAAGATTTTAAAATTACGAATTTCTTATTTTTATCATTCAGTTTCTGAAAGCAGCACAGTACAGTCGTTGAAATAACACCATAAACTTTAAATTCAAGCACTTTCAAGGACTTATGTTCGTTTTTAAGTACTTTCCAGGCCTTGAATTCATATGTCTGAAATTCAAGTATTTGAATAAGCGTGGCAATCCTGAATTTTTATTTTTATTTTAAAGTGAACACGATACCAATATTGTACATGTTCATTATCACGACATATTGAATATTATTGAATATCTGCATATGTTTAGTACCTATGGTGAACATGATGGTCTCGGCCAGCTGAATGTTGTTCGCTGTGATCAGAGGAATCAATCCGATCAGTCCTGGAATGACATCCGAGTAGCTGACATCTACGGTCTCAGCGATGGACTGAAAGCCAAACAGCAGAGCCTCTATATCCTCCACAACAGAGACGGGACACAGAGGTGCGGTTTAATAGATTGCACAACATTTACAGTTGAAGTCAGAATTATTAGACCCCCTAGATATTTTTCCCCAATTTCTGTTTCTGTTTTTTTTTTTCAACACATTTCTAAACATAATAGTTTTAATAACTAATTTCTAATAGCTGATTTCTTTTATCTTTTCCATGATGACAGCACATCATATTTTACTAGATATTTTTCAAGATACTAGTATTCAGCTTAAAGTGACATTTAAAGGCTTAACTAGGTTAATTAGGCAAGTTAGGGTAATTAGGCAAATCATTGTATAACACTGTTTTGTTCCGAAAAACAATATATTGCTTAAGGGGGCTAATAATATTGACCTTAAAATGGTTTTAAAAAAAATTAAAAACTGCTTTTATTCTAGCCGAAATAAAACAAATAAGACTTTCTCCAGAAGAAAAAATATTATAGGAAACACTATGAAAAATTTCTTGCTCTGTTAAACATCAATTTGAAATTAAAAAAAGAAAAATTCACAGGAGGGCAAATAACTTTAACTTCAACTGTACATTATACATAGAGCATATTTGTAATTTAAGACTGACTTGCCATGAGGAAGGGTGTGTTAAGTCCGTCAGCAGTCTGCCTAGTTTATCGTAGAGGTTTCTGAGGAGCTCTGGGCCCAGCAGCTCATACACATACATCAGAGTATCAGAGATGTCAACCCTGAAATCCAATTAAACTTGCTTGTTATTGCGTTATGATGCAAATGAACAATAAATCAGGATTAAATGGATCTCAAAGTAAAAGTAATAATGACATATTTTCTAAGTGTGCACATGTTGGCCTTATTAAGCAGACTCCCTTGAAATTTCATGTATTTTAAAGTATTATATATTGTTGTGTAATTCATCCTACACCATTTCCCATATGTTGAATCTTCTTTTTTTTGGCTGAAATACATTTTAAATCTATAATAAATATATTGTTTTTTGTTTGTTTGTTTTTTTTTATTCAAGAGTTCACACTTAGCTGATGATTGATAATAAAGCGTGTTTGGCATGCTGTCCCGGGAGAGAGCCCTGAGCTCAAAAGATCCTCGAGGCTGGGGCTCCCTCCCGTTTGAAGGGCGAGAGGGGAGTTTGAGCTCGGGTAGGTCGATGAGAGATAGCTGACTAAGAGTTTGTCTCTGATGCCACTTTGGATTAGTCAATTTACTTTTGTTGCATGTCTTTGGACGGTGGGAGGAAACCGGGGAACCCGGGGGAAACCCACGCAAGCAAGTCAACTGGCCTGGTAAGGACTTGAACCAGTGACATTCTTGCTGTGAGGCAACAGTGCTAACCACTGGGCCGCCGTGCCACCCTATCTAGGAAAAGGGAGGAGGAGTAGGGGTGGAAAGGGGGATTCTTCAAGACGAAGATGACTGAGGTGAGAAACTCTGGTTATTTATATTGAGTTAGGATTCATCTGATTGGTGCATCATGTGTTAGCTGATGCGGGACCAGCTATGATCAATCATAAGCATGTGATCCTCTCAAAATTAGTTTATAAATAAACCTCACTTAAAAAAATCCTCAAATGCCTAAATATATTGGTAAATATACTTAAAGAGGCAAAAATTATCAGTCTTAAAATTCATTTTGGGTAAATATTTAATAAACTATATTTTTGTCAAAATAAATATACATATAAAATAAAAATAAAAAATATAAAAAATTGCTGAACTTAAATATAATCCAGATTTGCCATTTATTTTTTTTGGTACAAAAGATAACACTTTACAATAAAGTCTCATTAGTAAATGGTAGGTAATATATTCAAATGGACAGTGAGAAAAAGCCAGATTTATAGCATTTAGCATGTTATTATTTTTAAATTACAACTAAATTACTAACTGCCATTTATAATACTACTATTTATGACGTTTACATTTAGTCACTTAGCAGACACTTTTGTCCAAAGCGACTTACAATTGAGGAGGTATTCAGCGATTCAACAAGAAGAGGCAATACATACAAGAAGTGCTAGTTATTCAAAGTAACTTGTTTGAGCTCAGAGAATTTAGTGCTAGAGTAGGAGGTTTTTTTTAGAGAGAGGGAGAGAGAGAAAGTGCTTCTACAGGTGGTTTTGGTTTTATTCACCGGGGTTCAGGTGCTCTCGGAAGAGATGGGTTTTTAGTTGTCATTTGAAGGATACCAGTGTATCCTCAGTCCGAGTGGGAATGGGAAGATCATTCCACTGGCGTGGAATGATGAATGAAAAGGTTTTGGAAAGTGACTTATAGCCTCTCTGTGATGGCACCAGAAGTTGGTGCTCACTCCTCGACTGGAGGCTCCTGGAGGGGTTGTAGACCTTCAGGAGCAAGCGGGTAAGAGGGTGCAGTGCCAGTGGCTGTCAGAGCTTCAGAGATTTGAACTTGATCCGAGCTAACCAATGCAGAGAGATAAAGAGAGGTGTTACATGGGCTCTCTTGGGCTCATTGAAGACCAGATGAGCTGCAGCGTTTTGGATCATCTGTAGAGGCTTGAGAGTGCAAGATAGGAGACCAGCTAGAAGAGCATTGCAGTAGTCCAGCTTTGAACGACAAGAGCTTGGACTAAAAGTTGTGCAGCATGATCTGTTAAGAAGGGTCTAATTTTTCAGATGTTGAAAAGCAAAACTATAAGATTGAGCCGTGTTAGCAATATGCTCTTTTAAGGACAACTGATCATTCAGGATCACTCCAAGATTCCTTACTGAACTACATGGGGTAATGGTGGATGATCCAGGCTAGATTGAGAAGCCATGTTGTATGTGTGATGTTGCAGGGAAGACAAGGATTACGGCTATGATTTGAATGTGTTATTAGGCATTACCTAATAAATTATCACCACCTAAGATTAATAACAGCTATATAATATATACAATATATATATATATATATAAAATAAAAATAAAACATGTAAGCTTATTAATTATATTACATTAAAAATGTTCAGCATTCATTATTTTGCAATAATGTTCAGAGTCATTATTTTGCATATATTCCATTATATTCAAATTTATAACTTAAAGCATGGAAATTAAAGTGGGAGTAAATGGGACCAGTTTATGAAGTATTTCAAATAAATGCAAACCATTTTAAAACATAAAAACATTTTAGCAATTATAGACTGGCCCCATTCAATTCCTTCCTCAATGTTTTGTTTCTGTTTTAATTTATTCATTTAAAGATTTTGTTTGCATTTGTACTGAACCAACATTATTCCCACTAATAGTGATTACCGGCCATGCTTTTTCCTGTACTCCAGCTGATGAAAGTACCCTTTTAAAAAAATGTCAGTGATTAAACAATTTTAATCTTAAAGTCCCCGTGAAATTTAAAAACAAATTATTTTTTAGATGTTAGTATCATTATGTGTGCTGCAGATTTGTCGGCTGAATCTTCCGTTCCACCACATCCCAAAGGTGCTCTATTGGATTGAGCTCTGGTCACTGTGGAGGCCATTTGAGTACAGTGAACTCATTGTCATGTTCAAGAAACCAGTCTGAGATGATTTACGCTTCATGACATGGCGCGTTATCCTGCTGGAAGTAGCCATCAGAAGATGGGTACACTGTGGTCATAAAGGGATGGACATGGTCAGCAACAATACTCAGGTAGTCTGTGGCGTTGACACAATGCTCAATTGGTACTAATGGGCCCAAAATGTGCCAAGAAAATATCCCCCACACCATTACACCACCACCACCAGCCTGAACCGTTGATACAAGGCTGGATGGATTGTTGACGCCAAATTCTGACCCTACCATCCGAATGTTGCAGCAGAAATCGAGACTCATCAGACCAGGCAACATTTTTTCCAATCTTCTATTGCCCAATTTTGGTGAGCCTGTGCCAATTGTAGCCTCAGTTTCCTGTTCTTAGCTGACAGGAGTGGCGCCCGGTGTGGTCTTCTGCTGCTGTAGCCCATCCGCCTCAAGGTTGGACGTGTTGTGCGTTCAGAGATGCTCTTCTGCATACATCGGTTGTAACGAGTGGTTATTTGAGTTACTGTTCTTTTTCGGACCATTCTCTGTAAACCCTAGAGATGGTTGTGTGTGAAAATCCCAGTAGATCAGCAGTTTCTGAAATACTCAGACCAGCTCGTCTGGCACCAACAACCATGCCACGTTCAAAGTCACTTAAATCACCTTTCTTCCCCATTCTGATTCTCGGTTACAAATGCAGCAGATCGTCTTGACCATGTCTACATGCCTAAATGCATTGAGTTGCTGCCATGTGATTGACTGATTAGAAATTTGCATTAACAAGCAGTTGGACAGGTGTACAGAATAAAGTGGCCAGTGAGTGTATAAGCTAGTGTGATCCAAAATAGATACAAACTTCACATTTAGAAGATAGAAACCTCCAAAGCTTACAGTTTGTCACTTCCGCCTAAAAAGATCAATTTCTTTACCTGTTTCTCAGCAAATCTTCTGACCAATCAAAAGCTTTCTAGTATCTGACATGTACCGCCCCCTTCAAGAGACTTATTGTTAGCTTTTAAATTGATGCGCTTGAACAGAGATGCAACAAAAACAAAACACTATTGGCTGTTATTTTAAAATGTTGAGGAGCTACTGTGTTACTATGTTTCAATTGAGATTATGCCAAACATCGTACATAAAATGCACTTCATTTCAAAGCACTTCACGAGACCTTTAAAAAGTGAGCTGAACCTGTAGGTCCTGAACTGCTCTTTGTCATCGGCGGACCATGTGGTAAAATCCTCATCTCTGGGAAAACAGGCTTTCTGCAGCAGGACATCCACCAGCTGGAAGTACAGCGGCCTGTAGATTTGCAGATACAGCGTCTGCCTCTCAGCATCAAGTGATGTTATATCATCCTTAAAAACACAAATAACAACCACAACACCAGTAAGACACTGTCATTTTACAATTTTGCAGTCCAGGTTTTAGAAATGTTGTGATTTTTGGTCATTTTACTATAGTTTTACAAGTTTACTTTTACTAGTTTAACCCTTGTGTGCTGTTTTCATCCCCTCTGGGGTGATTTTGAGTCTTAATTTGGCCGCAACTTGTGTTTCAGCAAAAAGAATGATTTTTGGTGACAACTCTTATTTTGACAGATATTTTGGGAAAATGTTTTGAAGGTTTTTCAAAAACTCAACAATACACTCTGGGCAAATTGACTACCCTTTCGTTATGTTCAGGGCTGTTTTTGCCCCATTGACTTCCATTATAATACAATTTTTTGATTGCAAAGCCATGACACCATATAATCATGCATTCTTGATTGTTGGTTTTTTTCCTTGTTGGGAAGAGCTACAATTTGTCATTTTTGCTGCTGATCATCAGTTGCAGTGGAAAAAAAAGCTTAGTTTCTGGCTTTTATGTGGAGTTAGAGTATAGTGTGTGTGGTCATTTTACTATAGTTTTACCAGTTTACTTTAACTAGTTTTTGTTTCTTAGTGGTTTAAGTGAGTATAGAACTGAAACCCTACAGTAAGTATTTTTATTATTAGTCTTTTGCCCTAAAACTGATTGTGCAAACCAAACTGTAGGGCCAAGAGATATATTATATTATATTATATTATATTATATTATATTATATTATATTATATTATATTATATTATATTATATTATTCATTCATTCACACTTCTCCAGCGTATGTTTTACACAGCGGATACCCTTCCAGCTGCAACCCATCACTGGGAATCACCCATACACTCTCATTCACACACATACACTATGGCTTATTTAGCTTACCCAATTCACCTATAGTGCATGTCTTTGGACTGTGGGGGAAACCGGAGCATCCAGAGGAAACCCACGCCAACACGAGGAGAACATGCAAACTCCACACAGAAATGCCAACTGACCCAGCCGAGGCTCAAACCAGCTATCTTCTTGCTGTGAGATGACAGTGCTACCCACTGCGCCACCGTGACGCTATATATATATATATATATATATTCATACAACAGTTCTGTCTGGTTCTTGAATCTGATTCTGCCAGTAACAGCACTAGTCCAGCCTCTTCACCCTTCACCCTTGTGTATTACTCCACCCACTTACAGTGACAAGCAGAGGACACTCTGCAGTTTGACAAATATTGCTGCTGTTGGGCAACATAATGTACTTTTGAGGCTTTTTTAGTCGAGAATGTAGTTGTTTAGATTGCAACTATGCAGTTTATTTATAAGGATAGTGCCTATTTTAAAATATTTATAATTTCTGAGAGACAGTGCGTCGGCGGCCATTAGCCTGTCATTGAGCAGACCAAAGACGTTGTCCATCCACAAGATGGCGAAAGAGACCGCATAATAAGCCCTAAGAACATAGAACAGCCTAATTTCTAACTACAGCTGATCAAATCATTATTAAACTGGTAAGTGATATTCTAAGTTGATCTATCTCTTTTGTATGTTGTAGTGCTGTATTTATAGCAAAATTATTGTACTGTATTGAGTGTGAGATGGGACTCGCATATCAGGAATGTGTGTTGTGTTGGAAGAAAGAAAGTAGAAATGCCCACATATGTTTAGCGTTTTTCCTTATCGCAAACACAACAGCAATCTGGTAACAGTTAATTAAAGTAAATTAATTATTTTGATATCCCGATTGCAACAGAGAAATACTGTAGACTGTAATACTGTAGGGAGAAATCTCTGTAGACTGATGGCATTTCATGCCATTCAGCCTTATAATCTTAAAATGTCAGCAAAATCACCTGTTTTGTCATCACTTTAGACATTACGCTAGAGAATCATTCAAATACTAGCTCTAAAGTGACGTTGGTGAATCAGTAACGGCTTCTGCTGTTCTGACGTCAGCTGCAGATGTGAATGAATGGCGGAAGAAAGTAGTTCCTAAATCAAAAGCGTTTTTAGACTCTCCGTGTTTGATTTTCTTTTTTTATGTAGACGATTATGCCGTCGAACTGTTGGTTAAACACAATATCACACTCGTAGCAGTGCGATGTGGCTGTATATCGTCACTGGTGGGACACAACGCACGCCTCCCACCTGTGCCGATATACAGCCATATTGCACTGCTACTCGTGTGATATATATATATATATATATTACACATACACACACATATTGTGTTAACATAAACTTTTATTTTGGATATGATTAATCACGATTAATCTTTGGCCAGCACTAAAATTTCTATAATTTACTTCATACCTTTGCACATTGTCATATTTTATGCGCTATATAAGTTTTTCATGATTTTTCAGGTTAATAAAGGCACTCAAACGTGCTCCAGTAAAGTCAAAGACACAGTGGTCAGCATCATGTTTGAGTGATCTTTCTGGGTGGACTTGTACCTGTAGGGTGTACCAGAATGTGAGCGTTAGGGAGCTGGAGGTCTCATCCACTGGATAGTGTCCAGGTGTAGCAGTGCAGGACAAAATCATGCTCACTAGAGCCTGAAAGCCCTGCCAGTGGTCTACCTGCTCCAGAAAAGTTCTGCGGAGATTAGAGGGACAGAAAGGTAGTTTGGCCAAACAGACAAAATGATGAATTAGACCCAGGCCATGTGAGGTCATCTGAAGCTGTTATAAATGGTAGATTAATGATGCATATGAGTCATTATGTCCAACCTGCAGTGCGTTTCTCCCAGAGCTACAGCAATGCGACAGATTCCATGCGACATCTCCATGTCTCCATCCTGCACCGCTTTCTTCAGCTGCTCCTGAAGAGCCAGAACCTGAGGAACAACCTTCAGCAGACTGTCCGCAAACCTCCACACCAAACACAGACAGTGCGTAAAATCAGTATTTAGGATGAATCATGATTTCACACTCATAATTCTGTCTACCAGGGTCCCAATTTAGATATATGGCAATATATGCAAATGACATATATGACATACAAGTTCAGATTTGGATTTCATATAAAATATTTCGTCATATATATATATATATATATATATATAATACACACTCGCCGGCCACTTTATTAGGTACACCTTACTAGTACCTGGTTGGACCCCCTTTTGCCTTCCGAACTGCCTTAATCCTTCAACAAGGTACAGGAAATATTCCTCAGAGATTTTGGTTCATATTGACATGATAGCATCACGCAGTTGCTGCAGATTTGTCGGCTGCACATCCATGATGCGAATCTCCCGTTCCACCACATCCCAAAGGTGCTCTATTGGATTGAGCTCTGGTGACTGTGCCGGTCATTTGAGTACAGTGAACTCATTGTCATGTTCAAGAAACCAGTCTGAGATGATTCGCGCTTTATGACATGGCGTGTTATCCTGCTGGAAGTAGCCATCAGAAGATGGGTACACTGTGGTCATAAAGGGGTGGACATGGTCAGGAACAATACTCTGGTAGGCTGTGGTGTTGACACAATGCTCAATTGGTACTAATGGGCCCAAAGTGTGCCAAGAAAATATCCCCCACACCATTACACCACCACCACCAGCCTGAACCGTTGATACAAGGCAGGATGGATCCATGCTTTCATGTTGTTGACGCCACATTCTGACCCTACCATCCGAATGTTGCAGCAGAAATCGAGACTCATCAGACCAGGCAACGTTTTTCCAATCTTCTGTTGTCCAATTTTGGTGAGCCTGTGCGAATTGTAGCCTCGTCTTGACCATGTCTACATGCCTAAATGCATTGAGTTGCTGCCATGTGATTAGAAATTTGCGTTAATGAGCAATTGGATAGGTGTACCTAATAAAGTGGCCGTTGAGTGTCCATTGTCGTATATATAAAATATTTCAAATATTTCAAAACACATATTTTGAAAATTGCAAATCATTGTCGTTTTTCAACCATTGTAATTACTAATATGTAAATATATGCTGAAATATATTAGTTATAATTTTATATATGCGTTCATATATGACCACATAGGAACATAAATATAAATATATCTAATATTTAAACATATATGTACATATTTTAAACTCCAATGGATGGAAAGAACACATGTAAGCAGGTATATTTGCAATATTTTGAAATATGTTGCATATATGACATGATATTTTATATGTATGAAATTTTGGGTTTTATTTTATCAATTCTTTTACTGGGTTTTTTTTTTGTTTAACATTTTTACTGAAGTGTACCTTAAATATGTCCTATGATGTGACATAGCCAAAATTAAGATAAACAACTCTTAATAATATACAAATAGCGTGAGTGAGAGGGATTTATCTTTATATTTATTTTATATGAATTTATTCAATTTTTTTCTCCATGACTAGTTGGACTTGTTGGTCACTTTCAATATATAAGGGGTGTCACACCAAAGCACAACAAAACTTAAAAAAAGTTAAATACATGAAAAATTGAGACAAAAACGTAACAGGTGCACATCATGTGCTTTAAAGAGGGCTTCAGTCACATGATCATGAATGTGGTCCTTCAACTAAGTGAGGATATGATTTTCAGTGACAAAATGTATCAAGTTCCTATGTTTTTAGAAATATGTGGAAGAAAAAAAAGGCCTGAGGAATTTATTAATGCCTTTATGATTTCCTTTTAATTTATAAGAGCTGTAATTTATTGAACTATATTTGAGACAGTCACACCATAGGAGAGTTTTAAGATTTGGCTCAAAAATGTAAAACAAATTTAATAACACTGTAGTTTTTATAACAAAAAGAAATGTTAACTATTAACTGCATTTTAAATTATGTCAATACTAGGGTTGGGTACCGAAACCTTAGTAACCGGTATGTACCGGACCGAATCAGCATATGAATTTCGGTGCCTAATTTCGGTGCCACTGGTGCTGCGACAAGGACGTAAAAAGCATCAAGGGGTGCATCAAAGGCACACATAGGTACGCGTTGTGTCACACCATCTCTAAACACTTAATTCTACGGTCACCGTCTGCGATGTTAAGCGTTTGTTATTGTTGCTTAGATATAGAAGGCAAAGCGCACAGCACAGTACATCTGCTGAGCGACTCCCTTCATCAACAAGCATGATCCCGTTCATCTAATTTGCTTAAACTAAGCGATTTAAAGTGTAGCTATATTTTACAAGCAAGGATTCTGACACAGCAAGAAATATATTAATGCAATTCAAATATATAAAATATGAATTGATGTATACTTTAAACTTATTATAAATATATAATTATATTGTTCAATTAAAATGATAAAAAAAAAAAATTGTCAAATAATTTTGTGGCTCAAAAGTATCAGTTTAGGCACCGTTTTGGTACCGATACTGTTTTAAAAGTATCGATTTAGCACCGGTATCGAAATAACACCAAACGATACCCAACCCTAGTCAATATTAATTATACAAATTTTTTTCATGTGACATCGCGTCAACAACCAATGTGGTGTTTCTCACCTCTGACAGAATATATGCCAGAGTAGTTGGCGGTTCATTCTGCTGTGGCGACCCCTGATAAATCATGGACTAAGCTGAAGGAAAATGAATGAATAAATGCTTGAGGCAGTCACACCATAGGACAGTTTTGAGATTTGACTCAAAAATGCAAAAACATTTAATAACACAGCGGTTTTTATAACAAGATGTCATTGAAGACAAAGAAATGTTTACTGCATTTTCAATGATGAAAATACTAATTATATTCACGTGTGACTAATGCAACATCTCGTCAACAACTCATGTGGTGTTTCTCACCTCTGGCAGTCCGGCTGTGAGATGATGCAGACGATAGTTTCTACTGCTGCATCAAAGTTCTCCGACTCCTTCAGCAAAGTGAAGCAGCTCTCCAGAAGCCCCTCGCTGTCCTGTAAACAGACATCCAGCGTAATCCAGGATGACACGCACCTCAACACTCGCTCCCTGACCCGTCCTGGAGCATCTGGCTGCTGGAGCAACTGCTGGAGCAGAGGGCAGATGGAGCTCCAGTGCCCAGCCAGAGCGCTCCTCAGCTGGGACCGCCTAGAGGTGGCGACCCTGCTGCTCTGGAGCTCCTCGGGCAGGACGGCCAGCAGCTCCAGAAGCGCCAGGCATCGGCTCAGACTGTCAGCCTCCGTCACGCCCTGTCCTGTCTGGAAGGTGCACAGGAGATCTGGGACTGCCGTTGGCCATGTTTCGGGTAGGATGTGCAGGACCAGAGAGGCCAGAGCAACACAGAGTCGGGTCAGCACCATCTTGGGCCCTGACGCAAACTGGCCGACCTGAGCGATGAGTTGCGAGCGCAGAGAGTCTAACTGGCCGGCTGGGAGCTCAGACCAATGGCGAGAGATTTTAGTGTGTAATGTGCTTGCCCCGAAGAACTGGATCTCAGGGACCTAATGAGAAACAGAATGTTTGACTAATGAAAATTCATACATTTTAAAGTGTGGCGTATCACTCTAAAAAAGGGTGTAACAATACCAGTAAAAGCAGTTCATTTGCTCATAAACAACTTTAGTTAAGTCATCTTTATCTCTATAAGGTTTTATACAGAAAATGTATCAAGCTTCTATGTTTTCCTATGTTTAAAATTAGGCCTGAGGTAACTGTTAATGATTTTATGGTTTATGGTTTTCTTTTTAACCCTTCTGTACTGTTCAAACGGACAACCCTTTTATTATGTTTGTGGCTGTTTTTGCCCCATTGACTTCCATTTTAATGACATTTTTTGATTGCAAAGCCTTGACACCAAATAATCGTGCGTTATTGATTGTTGGTGGTTTTCCCTGTTGGGAGGAGGTCAAATGTGTGATTTGTACTGTTGGTTAATTTATAAGATCTGTAATTTCCTGAACTATGCTTATGAGAGTTTTAAGATTTTGCGCAAAAAAGTAAAAACACAGTAACACAGTCTTTTATCGACAATTACATGACATTTATGCAAAGAGTCAGTATTTGCAGTGTTGGCCCTTCTTTTGCAGGACCTCTGCAATTCGACTGGGCATGCTCTCAATCAACTTCTGGG
>CAIGQV010019086.1:352510-374297 GCA_903798115.1 Danio jaintianensis
CTATCTATCTATCTATCTATCTATCTATCTATCTATCTATCTATCTATCTACCTATCTATCTATCTATCTATCTATCTATCTATCTATCTATCTATCTATCTATCTATCTATCTATCTATCTATCTATCTATCAACTCTTATTTTGAAATCTGTTTCTGTCGTTGACAACTTACGTTAATAGAGCAACAATCAGAATCAGAATCAGAAAGAGCTTTATTGCCAGGTATGTTCACACATACGAGGAATTTGTTTTCGTGACAGAGCTTCTACAGTGCAACAGAATTTCAGAGACAGGACAAAAAACAGATAATAAATATATTTAAAAAATGAAAGTTGTAGTGAATGCAAATATACAAATTGACAAGTGTATGTACAGGAATATTACTATATACAACAGCAGCTGTTATGTGCAAATTAGCATGTAAAATATGTTGTTAAATAAGTGTTTATGTGTATAAAAAGTGTATAGCAGTAGTGATGTTTGTTCCAAAAGAGAATAAGAAAAAACTGTTCATCTGAGAAATATTTTAAAATACTTTAGTAAATCTATAATATTAACAATATATTTAAGAATAAAAAACAACAACAACAACAGTTCATTCGTGAAATAATTTGAAATATTTCTGTAAATTTGGATAATAAATCCGTTTAACCAAACACACATCCATCCATCCATTCATTTGCTTTGTTACTTACTCTTATTATGAAATGCATGTTATCATTGACAGTTTACATGTTAAAATATGGCAAAGATGAAAATATTAAAATAGGAACAATATATTTTGTAATAGATAAAAACCCTCAATAGTTCCTCTGTAAAATATTTACAAAACATTATGTGCATTTATTATATTATCAGTGTATTTGAGAAGGAGAAAACTACAGATAATCTGTGAAATTTTTTTAAATATTATTTTATTATTTTGAATAAAAAAAAAACATTGATGCACCTATTCACACACCCATCCACATATCCAGTCATACCCCTTTGAAAAGTATGTCGTCAGTGACCAATTACATTTATAAACTACACTTTTAAAATGAGAGGCTTATATATTCACTATATACTTGGGAACAAAAAAACAATTATATCTGAAATATGTTTGCTCCCCAGTTAATATTTATTTCAATATTCTCTTATTAAAGGGATAGTTTACCCCAAAATTAAAATTTTCATCATTTACTCACCCTTCCCTTGTTCAAAAACTATTTGAGTTTCCTTCTTCTGTTGAGCACAAAGGAAGATATTTTGAAAAATGCAGCTTGCTGGGATCTATTACCTTCCATAGTATTTTTTTTCCTACCATGGATGTCATTAACCATAATTTCTCCAAATATATAAAGAAAAAATAAACGAAAGTTGTAAAACCACAAGGGAGAGTAATTACAATTTTTTAGTGAACTATCCCTAGTGCTAATTAGAGTCTAAAAGTGAGATCTCTGCTCTCATTGTTCATGTTATAAGCTTTTTTTAATAAACACATTGATCTTGTGCTGACGTGGTAGACGTTGTTTCACATCTCACCTGTGTTCCTGTCTGTGCAGTAACGTATTTTAAGTCTTGTAACCTACTTATAGTGCAGATACGATAAGTGATAGGGTGATATTTTCTTGCTTTCTGGCTTTTAAACCATCAAAAGGAAGCTGCACATTTGATATCAAAATCTCCATTCATCTGCTTTGTTTGCTCCTCTGCTGCTTCTTGACACGTAAAGGTCACAACTGCTTTGTTCTGTGGATTCGCTGCGTGACCATTAGACTCGACTGTACAGATCCGGTCTGAAACGCCCACGTAACCGATCAGCATGAGAAAACACACAGCGTTCTTCCTGTGGCTTCACCCAAATCAAATCTCATGCCTTTTCTCCCTTTAAATTAGCATATTTATTAAGCACAGTTGTCATGGGAATTTTTGGGTAACACTTTAGAATAAGGTTTCATTGACTAGTGCTGTCAAATGATTAAGAATGATTAATCGCATCCAAAATAAAAAGTATGCATAATATACTGCATACAGTGCTCAACATATATGAGTACACCCCTCACAAACCTCTCAAATTTAAGTGAATGTTTTCTAAAGGAAGCTTTACAATTATATTTGTGCATATACATTAGTTTAGTCAGTACTGAAGCCAAACCTAGGGTAACTTATGATAAGGGTTCAAAATGAGTACACCCATATTTATATGTTAGATAAAAAATTTTAAAAGAGCAAAATTCAAGAGAAACAAAAAAATGTGTAAAATTTTGTTGAAATTTAGTAGTTTGTAATTTTTTCCCCAATATTTTGCATGAATTTAATTGTATTATCTTTCTATTTCTGAAGATGTTCGTTGACTAAAATATTATTTTAAAAAATATATTCACTAATAAATCTGTTTTGTTCAAATGCACCAAATTATATGACCTATATTCACTTAGAAAAGGGTAAAAATATGAATTTTCAAAATGGGGTGTACTCAATTATGTTGAGCACTGATTTTGTATGTTAATCATGTACAAATAAACACACACATACGTACATCAAATCAACCCAGGCTCATTGGAAAGACTAAATTTTTGTTAAACCGCAAAAACGTTCTAAAACGTACGCTAGACTTCAGTTACCAGTTAAAATGAACACTACGAGGCAGTATGACACCAGCAAATTTGATTAATTTTACACTTATGATAGTTACAGGCCCAGGCACATATTATAAAGGATTATTTTTGTGTAGTTATTTGCACAACACCAACTAAATTCCACAAAACAATGATTTGAACCACCTGTAGAATCTCTTTTCTCTCTTTATGCACCTGACACTTTATTTAAACTCCATATTACAAGGACTCAATAAGGAAAACAATGTTTACTATAAATGTACCACAATCATGTTGCACTGCTTGCTTCAACCTTAAATACCTCTTTTACACAATATTCAACCTTAAATACCTCTTTTACACAATATTCAACCTTAAATACCTCTTTTACACAATATTCAACCTTTAATACCTCTCTTGCACAATATCCTGCACAACATTGTTCAGTCTCATGTAAAAGTACTTGTATAGCCTGTTTTATGTGTATCGATAAGTATCTTATAGTATATGTTAGTTATGCATAGGTTTTTTTAAAATAGTGCTTATGTCCAGTGTTGTGTTTGTATTTATGATTAATTTATGTAGCACCTTTGTCCTGTGAGACATGACATTTCGTTCCTTTGTATGTCCACACATGTAGCAGAATGACAATAAAGCTCAACTTGACCTGACTTGATTTGTAATCGAATCGAATATGTTTGTGTCACACGTTTCCATATGGACATTTTTTGTAGCGTGGTCAGTTTGCTCAGTAGCTCACCTTATGTACCTTATGAACCCAAAGTTACATATTTAAGATTCAAAACTGCAGACAGCGCCCTCTAGTGGATTTGTCATCTGAAACATGTAATGAAATGTACATGGAGCAACGTATTTTACATTTAGCAAAAATGGGTGGCACTGTGGCTCAGTGGTTAGCACTGTCGCCTCACAGCAAGAAGGTTGCTGGTTCGAGTCCTGACTGGGCCAGTTGGCATTTCTGTGTGGAGTTTGTATGTTCTCTCTGTGTTGGCGTGGGTTTCCTCCGGGTGCTCCGGTTTCCCCCACAGTCCAAAGGCATGCACTATAGGTGAATTGGGTAAACAAAATTGGCAGTAGTGTATGAGTGTGTATCAGAATGTATGGGTGTTTCCCAGTACTGGGATGCGGCTGGAAGGGCATCTGCTGTGTAAAACATATGTTGGAATAGTTGGTGGTTCATTCCACTGTGGCGACCTCTGATAAATCAGAGACTAAGCCGAAGGAAAATGAATGAATGAATTTAGCAAAAATGTAAGCCAAGGCACGTCATACTGTATTTCCAATGAGCCTGGGTTGCATAAAATATAAAAAAGATTAGTATTTATATTTATGTACAATTTGTATATAAATACATTATATATAAATATAAACATTTTCTCAATATATCTGTGTATTTATACATGTACATAAATTAATAATTTGACAGCACTAGCATTTGCTAGCATAACAAACAATGAAAAATACATTTATTACAGTGTTTAAGCCTCTTTAAAAAGTCCATGTGAACCGGAAGTTTCTGACACTTTTATTTCAGTATGTTGATGTACTTCTGATATTAAATATTGAGTAGGGGTGGAGCTTTATTTATCGCATCAATCCCTCATAGCAACGTAACGATGAGAAAGGGTATTAATGTGTAGTTGCTATGGAAGCCCTCAGGTTAATGTCAACAGAAGGACCGCCACTCCAAACGTGGAAGCAAATAGTCAGACTTTCATTGAAGATTACCAAAACAAAACCGTTTTTCAGTGGATTAACTTGCACAGATTAATTATTAACAATATGAGATTAACAATGTGAGCTAGCAAAATAAACATAGCAAATTTTAAGAATTCAAGCAGACTTTAATGTTAATTAATTGTAATACAGTTGTTTATTGTAAGTCCTTGTTAACTAATTTGGTGTTGTGGATAAGTCGGAATAGAACACAGTCATGAACTTTGCTTTTAACTACAGCTCTAGAGGAGTAGTTGCAACCGCACACGTTTGCGACACAGTTTGTGAATTGTTCATTGGAACGACAGATTTGAGAAACACCAAATCTCTGAACTATAATCTTGACAACAGAACTTGCAACCTTAGTTGGTTTTCGGAAACGCACCCCTGGTTAGAAAGAAGTCAAGGGTTGGTAAATGATGACAGAATTTTCATTTTTGGGTGAACTATCCCTTTTAACTATTGAAAACCTTTTGTAAAGTGTGACCAAACTGTGTGATCATTTTTAAATATAAATTCTTGATAAACAAGCGGGAAGCATTTGCTCATGCAGACCTCTTCTACTTCTCCTCAAGGTCAGAGAACAGACTCATCCACAGATGGGACGCCAACTCTAAATGAAGTCCTTCCTGAACATCACACGACACCCAAAATTGATTCACGACCTGGTACTGCCGATTCCAGTGTCTCCTCTCCCCCGACGGATTTATCAAGTTTTGAGGTCACAGCGAATGTATCTCCTTCATCACAGTCATCCAATGATGCTGCGGTGCAGAATGACACCTCGCATTCACAGACCACCACCCTCAACATGGACACCGCCTCGGCACCAGGCAAGACTAATGCAATTAAACCTAATCCAATTTCAAATGCTAGCTGTCATTAACCAGCTTAACTTGGCTTTGAAAACAAATTTGTCATCCATTGTGTTGAGAACAACATGGACAATGAAAGACCAATCAGCAAATATGAAAGATTCTGAAAGAAATGCATATAAGTTTATATTGAGAAAGGCTCGAATTAACATTAGATTAGTATTCAGGAACTAACAATAAGACTTTTCGCACTTGAAATAATTAAGTCTCTTTTAAACCCTTGGGTAATCTGAATTCGGGGTTATTTATGTTTGGCAATGCTTATAATTTATTCATAAGCTTCTGTTTCACACTTTACATTCTCCAACTGTGGGTTAATGACCTTATTTGCAGTGTCTACTTTGTTAATATTAACATAAACTCTTTCCCCGTCAGCGTTTAAAAAAAAAACTTTTTTCTGCTAGTAGCCTTATATATGAGTATATTATATATCAAAACAAATATTCATTCATTCATTTTCCTTCAGCTTAGTCCCTTATTTATCAGGGGTCGCCACAGCGGAATGAACCACCAACTAATCCAGCATATGTTTTACGCGGCATATGCCCTTCCAGCCGCAACCCAGTACTGGGAAACACCCATACACTCTCTCATTCACACACACACTCATACACTACGGCCAATTTAGTTTATTGAATTTACCTATAGCGCATGTCTTTGGACTGTGGGGGAAACAAGAGCACCCGGAAGAAACCCATGCCAACACAGGGAGAACATTTCGTTTTCATTTTTGAATTGTCTCGTTAATTGCGGGGGAAAAATTAAGGGTCTATAGTTGTGCATTCTTATATACAGTATATTGCTGTCTGCTTTTGAGTTTTTTAGGACTATACAGTAGATGTAAGAATAATACAGTATCTTTTTATTTTTTCTGTGACTTTTTGGCACATTTCCCAGTACTGGGTTGAGGCTGGAAGGGCATCCGCTGTGTAAAACATATGCCAGAGTAGTTGGCGGTTCATTCCGCTGTGGCAACCCCTGATAAATCAGGGACTGAGCCGAAGGAAAATGAATGAAAGAATATTTGGCCCATTTCTCCTTAAATGCAAATACATTCATTCATTAATTTTCCTTCGGCTTAGTCCCTTTATTCATCAGGGGTCGCCACAGCGGAATGAACCACCAACTTATCCAGCATATTTTTTATACAGCGGATGCCCTTCCAGCTGCAACCCAGTACTGGGAAACACCCATACACTCTCATTCACACTCATACACTACGGCCAATTTAGTTTATTCAATTCACCTATAGTGCTTGTCTATGGACTGTGGGGGAAACCGGAGCACCCGGAGGAAACACACGCCAACACAGGGAGAACATGCAAACTCCACACAGAAATGCCAACTGACCCAGCTGGGACTCGAACCAGCAACTTTCTTGCTGTGAGACGATGGTGCTAAACACTGCGCCACCGTACCGCCAAACGCAAATACAACATGTAGTAATTTTTGACTCGTGATTGGTTATTATCGGTTGCTAGCATCTAACCTTAAAAATTGAACAATACATTGTTTCACGCAGCACAGGTTTGGCATTACGGTATATGCATTGTTATTTTTATTTAGCTAATGCATTAACGTTTAACTGTCGCCTCACAGCAAGAAGGTCGCGGTTTCCTCCAGGTGTTCCGGTTTCCCCCACAGTCCAAAGACATGCGCTATAGGTGAACTGGATGAACTAAATTGGCCGTCGTGTATGAGTGAGTGTGTGTGTGTGTGTGTGTGTGTGTGTGTGTGTGTGTGTGTGTGTGAGAGAGAATGAGTGTGTATGGGTGTTTCCCAGTACTGGGTTGCAGCTGGAAGGGCATTAACTGCATAAAACATATGCTGGAATAATTGGCGGTTCATTTCGCTGTGGCAACCCCTGATGAATAAAGGGACTAAGCCGAAGGAAAATGAATGAATACATTGTTTCACACAGCACAGGTTTGGCATTAAATGTTTAAACAATGAACAATGGCGTAAAAATACGTTATATGTATTGTTATTTTTATTTAGCTAATGCATTAATGTTTAAAAATGAGACCTTTTGATAATTTATCATTTTCAATTATTTCACAAATAATTACAAGAAATAACATGGGAATAAACTTGCAATTTGAAATAGAAAGACTAAAATAGAATTGTCTTGTAAAAGACTACAATAATATCGGTTTTATTCATAACATAAGGAACTCTTTTTTACAGAGCCCTGGCTTTTTGTAAATTCTGGGTTAAATTCTGACTTTTAATTCAGACTTTTGGGTTCAATTCTGATTTCTTTATTAAACTATTATGGGGGAATAAAGGATGGAAGGATGTTTATTCATTCATTCATTTTCTTTTCAGCTTAAACACCCATACACACTCTCGCATTCACACACTCACTCATATACTATGTCTTTGGACTGTGGAGGAAACCGGAGCACCCGGAGGAAACCCAATCGAAACCCACGCAGTTGGCATTTTTGTGTGGAGTTTGCATGTTCTCCCCGTGTTTGAGTGGGTTTCCTTCAGGTGCTCCGGTTTCCCCTACAAGTCCAAAGACATAGTATATGAGTGAGTGTGTGAATGCGAGAGTGTGTATGGGTGTTTCCCAGTACTGGGTTGCGGCTGGAAGGGCATCCGCTGCGTAAAACATATGCTGGAATAGTTGGCGGTTCATTCCGCTGTGGTGACCCTGATAAATAAGGCACTAAGCCGAAGGAAAATGAATGAATGAATTCTATGCATTTCTTTAAATGGTCATCTTATTTCATCTGCCACACTGTGTTGCCAATTGTTTTGGACACTGAAAGTCCCAGATTGGTCAACCATAAGCTGAGACAGCAGTGAAGATGGTGCCACTGCTAACTTTTCATTGCAGAATTATGAATACGACGATTCAGTTTTTATGCTCTGACATTTGCATTTATCTTATGCTTTTTCATCTGGGTGTTATTACTTTATTCCTCTACTGAAGATCACTGTAGTTGATGTGACTGAATCAGGACTGAACTCTGGGAAAGCGCCACATCCCGCCCACTTGATTAAACGTCTATCCGTAAATAATGGCTGGGCGTGGGTGTAACGTTTTGGAACTCGACTGGATTTGTAAATATTATCCGTCTCTCCTACTGTCATTTCGCTGGAAACACGGCTATATTTAGGGCACTTGAATATCTACTTATTGGTTTACTGCACTCGGGCCAGACCTCAAGTATGACTTTTAGAAAAACAACTTCAAAACAGAGGTTCTGCAGAACAGTTTTTGCCTGGCAGACAATAAAACAGGGAAAAATTACTGTAGACGTTTATTGGAAGAAGAACCGCAGACCACACAGAACAGCAGCTAGAACACAGTAACAATGTGCTAACAACCGCTCACAATCTACCTGTCTGTCTGTCTATCTATCTATCCATCCGTCCGTCCGTCCGTCCGTCTATTTATTTCTGTCTGTCTGTGTCTGTCTGTCTGTCTATCTATCTATCTATCTATCTATCTATCTATCTATCTATCTATCTATCTATCTATCTATCTATCTATCTATCTATCTATCTCTCTCTTTCTGTTTGTCTGTCTGCATTTATTTGTGTGTGTGTGTGTGTGTGTGTGTGTATTTGTCTGCCTGTGCATGTCTGTCTATGTGTGTGTGTATGTCTGTGTATCTGTCTGTGTGTGTGCATCTGTCTGTGTGTATCTGTCTCTGTGTGTGCCTGTGTGTGTGTCTGTCTGTCTGTCTGTGTGTATCTGTCTCTGTGTGTGTGTGTGTGTATCTGTCTGTGTGTGTCTATCTGTCTGTGTGTGTGTGTGTCTGTCTGTTGTGTGTATGTGTCTGTCTATGTATGTGTCTGTGTATCTGTCTGTGTATCTGTGTGTGTTTCTGTTTATCTGTATGCCTGTCTGTCTTTCTGTATGCATTTGTGTGTGTGTCTGTGTATGTGTGTGTGTGTATTTGTCTGTCTGTCTGTGTGTGTGTATCTGTCTGTGTGTGTATCTGTGTGTGTGTGTCTGTCTATCTATATCCCTGTCTGTCTTTCTGTATGTATTTGTGTGTGTGTGTCTGTCTGTGTTTCTCTGTGTGTGTGTTTGTCTGTGTTTGTGTGTGTGTCTGTCTGTGTGTGTATTTGTCTGTGTGTGTGTGTGTATCTGTCTGTGTGTGTATCTGTGTGTGTGTGTGTATCTGTCTGTGTCTGTCTATGTGTGTGTCTATCTGTCTGTGTGTGTGTGTGTGTGTGTGTGTATGCGTCTGTCTATGTATGTGTCTGTGTATCTATCTCTGTGTGTCTGTCTGTCTCTGTGTGCCTCTCTGTCTGTGTGTGTATGTCTGTGTATCTGTCTGTGTTTGTGTGCATCTGTCTGTGTGTGTGTGTGTGTGTGTGTGTGTGTGTGTGTGTGTGTGTGTGTCTGTTCTCTCTTAAACCCTTAATGGAACATTAAAATTCTGACATCATTCACTTGTTCCAAACCTGTTTGACTTTCTTATAAAGATATTAGTTGGTCCTACTAAGGAAGTCAATGGTTAACAGTTTTCAGCTTTCTACTAAATATCTTCCTTTGTGTTCAACAGAATAAACAAACTCATAAACTTTTGGAACCACTTGAGTGAGAGTAAATAGTAAATTCAAATTTGTTTACGTGAATTATCCCTTTAAACCTTTTTCCCATTTTAGTTCAAAGCTTGTGAACAAATCCTGTGCTGTTTTATCTCCTGCAGGTTCTTCCGCGAGCAGCACAGCACTGTCTTATCTGAAGAGCACCATTTCAGATTCAGAAGCCTCCACAGCTCCAACATCCATCAGTCCAAGTGAAGGACATCAGAGCGGCTCTACTTCGGCCAGCAGCGTGTCCCAGATGACACAAACCGCTCCACCATTCACTCCCACAGACCCACAGACATCTCAGCTCGCCCTAACCAGCAGGTCAAAGAGCACTGGACCTGCTCCTCTGGAAGACCAGGACGAACCATCCGAACTGGACGTGGGAGATCAAGGTGTGTGGATAGCAGATGTTTCCCTGTCATTCAGTCAAAAGAGATAGTTTTGACAAAGGGTGTTCAGTCCAGGGCGGCACGGTGGCTCAGTGGTTAGCACTGTCGCCTCACACCAAGAAGGTCGCTGGTTCGAGTCCCATTTCTGTGTGGAGTTTGCATGTTCTCCCCGTGTTGGTGTGGGTGGTCTGGTTTCCCCCACAGTCCAGAGTCCCCCCACAAACTAAATTGGCCGTAGTGTATGAGTGTGTGTCTGTGAATGTGAGAGGATGTAGGTGTTTCCCAGTACTGGGTTTCGGCTGGAAGGGCATCTGCTGCGTAAAAACATATGCCAGAATAGTTGGTGGTTCATTCTGCCATGGCGACCCCTGATAAATAACCCAGGTAGCAAAAAATTCTGGCCCAGATTTGGCATAAAGCTGGCACAGCAGACCATCATCCGGCACTGGCATACAGCATGTGGGCCAAACATGGCCCTGGTTTGGCAGGGGTGGCACCGTCTTTAAGGCGGCACACAATACTTGGGCCAGATGTAAAATGTGGTATTTGGCCCAGATGTTAATAAATGATATGTGGGCCATGTAAGTTTGGCCTATCTTGACCCACATTTAAAATACATTTTTATTATTTTCAAATAAAGAAAAATAATTCTACCAATCGGGTCGCTTCGAGAAAAAGCACGCCCATAGCACGCCTAAAGCGAAATGCTTCATGGGTTTATTAAATTCATTGCAGTCATGACACACCAACATATCTGGCCCAGTTCAGGCTCAGTTATGGGTTATTAACTTGGCTGAGACTTGGCCCAGATATGGTCCATGTTTGGCCCTTGTCTGGAAGCCAGACTTGGTCCAGTCATGTACCGTAATTCACTGTGGCATGTGGGCCAAGCAAAAGCTGATTGTGTGGGCCAGAGCTGGGCCAAAGATATTTTGCTTTGTGGCAAGGGACTAAGCTGTAGGAAAATGAATATTGAATAATCCTAAACTATATAATCCCAACTCAAAATTGCAGATCCTGTGGTGTGACTATTGTGGATGCGCACATTGCGATGCTGAAACAATATATTGTGCAGCCCTACTATGCGTATAGGGAGGATTGTTCATTATGTTCCTTCAATACATGTTGTTCCTTCAGTTGTATTAATTCCTATGATAGTGATAATAAGTTTTTACTCAATTCATCCACCTTTCAGAATCGGGGAAAGTTCAGCACCGTCCTGCATCACCCCTGGACCCCCTGCTGGCCGCTCTGGTCACCATTTTCATCATCTGCACTGCCATGGTTTCAGCCGTGCTCTTCCTCAGGTTTCGCCAGCGGAGCGAACATCCAGAGTTCCACCGGCTTCAAGATCTGCCAATGGTGAGTCTTGAGAACTTTATACAGTTGAAGTCTAAATAATTCACCGTCTAAAATTTTTCTTTCTTTTTCAAATATTTCCCAAATGATGTTTAACAGAGCAAGGAAATTTTCACAGTATTACCTATAATATTTGTTTCTTCTGGAGAAAATATTATTTGTTTTATTTCAGCTAGAATTAAAGCAGTTTTTTTTTAAAAACCATTTTAAGGTCAATATTTTTTCAATTGTTTACAGAACAAACCACTGCTATAAAATGATTTGCCTAATTACCCTACTTTCCCAATTAACCTAATTAAGCCTTTAAATTGCTCTGAATACTAGTATCTTGAAAAATATCTAGTAAAATATAATGTACTGTGATCATCATGGCAAAGATAAAAGAAATCAGTTATTAGAAATGAGTTATTAAAACTATTATGTTTGGAAATGTGTTAAAAAAAATCTTCTTTCCGTTAAACAGAAATTGGGGGGGAAATATACAGGCGGGCTAATAATTCTGACTTCAACTGTAGATTTACAGTGTTCGGTCATGTTTTCCAAATGTTGTGGCATGTTTTACAAATTCACATTAGTGTATGTAAAACAAAAATGCATTTGCTTTTGTGCAGGATGATCTTCTTGAAGACACGCCTTTGTCCAGATACACCTATTAGCAAGAGTGAATTCCACCATCTCAGTATTTGATTCCTCAGGCAATTGATTCCTGTTGTTATTGGTACGATTCCACTGACAGACGGCTTTCTCACTGAATCTCTGAACGAGGATTTTAAGGCTTCCCAGGAGGCCTTGATTTTACCATATGGTTGCGTAATGTATGGGTTTCATACAATAGAAGGAATCTTTAGTCTTATTCGAAGCTAAAAACTGCAGAGTTCCTTAATATAACCGGTGTTTAGTTAAGATGAGATTTTTTTCTTAGTCAGGATAGCCACCATATTGAATTTAGCATGGGTGAAAATGAGGCTGTGAAGGATAGATTTTATGCATGTTCACACCAACAACCATAACAATTGATATACAGTTGAAGTCAAAATTATTAATAGCTTTTTTATTTAATTTATTTATTTTTGTTATTTTTCAAAAATTTCCGAAATTATGTTCAACACAGCAAGGAATTTTTCACAGTATTTCCGATAATATTTTTTCTTCTGAAGAAAGTCTTATTTGTTTTATTTCGGCTAGAATAAAAGCAGTTTTAAATTTTTTTAAAAACATTTTAAAGTCAATATTATTAGCTCCCTTAAGCAATATTATTTTTTTTGATTGTCTACAGAACAAACCATCGTTATACAATGATTTGCCTAATTACCCTAACTTGCCTAATTAACCTAGTTAAGCCTTTAAATGTCACTTTAAGCTCTGAATACTAGTATCTTGAAAAATATTATATACTGTCATCATGGCAAAGGTAAAAGAAATCAGTTATTAGAAATATAATGTTTAGAAATGAGTTGAAAAAAATTGGCGGTTCATTCCGCTGTGGCGACCCCAGATTAATAAAGGGACTAAGCCAAAAAGAAAATGAATGAATGAATGAATGAATGAGTTAAAAAAATCTTCTTTCCGTTACAACAGAAATTGGGGAAAAATATACAGGGGGGCTAATAATTCAGGAGGGCTAATAATTCTGACTTCAACTGTATGTGTGCTGGCATGCAGTGTTTCTTTACAAAGTGACATTCAACTACTGGCATGTGTCTTACAGTGTTTTTAGTGAATGTTGCAGATCCAAGTGATCACTTTGACAATATGGTCATCTATACGCGAATCTTGACAAAAATGCAAAGACATCATGTAAACTTTCTTTCTTAAGAAAGAGCTTTTGTCAGTCTGTATACTGTTACAAAAAATGGTACAATCAGTTCTATCCTTCACACCTAGCAAGCATATATTAATAGATGTCTAAACATAGATGTCTTGGCTAAAACAAGGCTCAAAATGGGCCCTCAGAGAAAATCTAATCTAATAATCCAAAAATAGACAGGAATGAATGACTACATAGGTGAAGTCTGTCTAATCTGTGTATTCGATGACTAGTCTATTTTTGGGATATTGTTAGAAGTCTTTTGGATTTTCACTGATGGTTGAAATTTAGCCAAGACATCTATGTTTAGGGCGACACGGTGGCTCAGTGGTTAGCACTGTCGCCTCACAGCAAGAAGGTTGCTGGTTCAAGTCCCAGCTGTGTCAGTTGGCATTTCTGTGTGGAGTTTGCATGTTCTCCCCGTGTTGGCGTGGGTTTCCTCCGGGTGCTCCGGTTTCCCCCACAGTCCAAAGACATGTGGTATAGGTGAATTGAATAAACTAAATTGGCCGTAGTGTATGTGTGTGAATGAGTGTTTCCCAGTACTGGGTTGCAGCTGGAAGGGCATCCACTGTGTAAAACATAGGCTGTAGCTGAAGGGAAACGAAAGAATGGATCTGTTTAGACGTAGACTTTAGACATCTATTAAACACAAAAACTGCTTGGTGGGCGGCCATGTCAAAAATTAAATATGAAACTATCTTGGCTAAGGTCTTAAAATTCACTTCAAATACTGAATGTAGAGTTTGTATGTTCAGAAAATTAGAGGGTTTGCTGAAGATAATGCTTGCTTGAATTTGTTTTCCCGTTAACAGAGCATAATATTGTACTTCTTAATATCAGGCCAGAACGATTTCTCCTTAACTTTTGTAGACTATTTAATTATTGAAAAGTCTGAAAACGTCTTGAATTTTCACACAAGCTATTTAATTTCTTTTACGCTGCAAAAAAAGCTTTTCTTACTTAGAGTGTTTGTCTTATTTCTAGTTCAAATATCTAAAAATTCTTAAATCAAGAAGCATTTTATAGACAAGCCAAAAAATTGTTATGTTTTCAGAAATAATAGATCAAAATTAAATTAGTTTCTTTCTTTAAAACAAGCAAATGTGAATGCGAATGGGGTAAGATAAATAATCTAGTTTTCGTTTTGAAATAAGATTATATTATTTAGCCAATTGGCAGATTATTTTGCTTGTTTTAAAGGGCACCTAGTTTACCCCTTTGTCCATATTTAATATAAGTCTTTTGTGTCTCCAGAATGTGTCTGTAAAGTTTCAGCTCAAAACACCCATCAGATTATTTATTATACCTTTCACAAGTTTGTCATTTTTAGCTCTTTGCATCTTGGAGCTATTTTGGTGGACTGTGCCTTTAATGCTAGTCCTCCCCACCCACCGTCCACCACGTGCCTGTCAGTGTGCCTCAATCTCCGCCCTCGGCTGCCTCAGATAACAGACAGACATGAAGGAAGCAGATCTCACGTAACGTTTGTGAGAAATATTACAGTAAGAACTTTCCCAATGATTATTTGATGTATTTGTTGTGGAGTTGCAACGATGAGTCACACACAATGTCGTTACAAAGTTCATGCGCACGCACACACACAGCGGACATACACACACACTGACAGTGTGCGCGTTTAGCTTTGCACTGTTGTTGCACGGCAAATGTGACAGGATACACATTAATATCCACTGCTGTATGGATATCCGTTATGTTAATGTACAAAATAAACCTGATTTAACGTCCACAACCCGGGATTGAAGCGTCTTCTTTTATAATTGTACTGACACGCGGCTGTGGTGATAAAGTAAAGCTGAAGTAAATCGCTGTAATTCATTACAAACATGCACTGTTTTAAAAACGTGTTAAACTTGTGAAACTCACTCTTGATCACATTTGATGATGATTGATGATCCTAGTGAACTGAACAGATCTTTTAATCCTGGTTGCTTTGCGGGATTTGGATCCTATTTTAACGTCAGGAAATTTAAAAAAAGAGACTTATTGTCTTTATATCACCCCAATATGACTGTGGACACACTATACATACACACAGTTCTGTCCAAACAGCTTACAAAAGATGATTTTCATCATAGGTGCCCTTTAAGGAAAAACTCCCTTAATTTAGCCTTTTTTTGTCCGAAAACAAAACAATCTTTTTTGCTTGTCTAGAAAATGCTAAAATGTTTCGACTAAAAACGGGACAAAAACTCTAAGTATTTTTCCAAAATGCATTTCAGCTTGTGGTTTAGAAAATTATCTCTGGTCTTTCGCACTGCGAGTGCTTTGAAATGACATTGAGCAAAATAGATTTTCCAGCTTGTTTCAATATTTATGTCACTGTGTTCTAGATTGAGTACAAATTTGCAGATGAGCTGAATTGTGATTTTGATATTAATGACAACGTTTGACTGTTCAGATGGCTTATAAAGAGTATGAAACATGTCCTGAAATGTGTTTTAGCATATTCACTTCTGTCTGCGCTGGTAAATGTGGTAAACCTAGTGCCTAATGTACATTGTGCCAAAACCGATTAACGGAAATAAACCGACAAATATCTATTGCACAGTTGTGTTGTTGAGACAAACCTGTAAAGATAAGAGTTTGTAATAAAAGAAGAAAAATTTTTTTTTGTGTGTGTGTGTGAAGTCTTGTATTATGCTGAATTTATATGAGCTTAATAGCATGCTAAAAAAAGAGGTATTTCACAGGCTTTGTCAAGTTTTGGTAGCAATTTACAGAAAATATAATATATTACACTCAATAAAATGACGTTTGCTGCTGTTTGTTCAAACTACTTATTTAAAATTAGCTAAAACAACACAATTCTTGAGTTTTTTTGGGACAACTTAATTGTTTTTGTTAAATCAACTTAAATTTGTAAAAACTACTAAGTTAACTTAATTCCTTCATGTTGTCCCAACACAAATCGATTGTGTGGAACCCACCTTTTTTTACAGTGTAACTAACATTCAACATAAATAACTACACTTTAAAAAAAAATGCTGGGTTTCACACAATTCCTTCATGCCGTCCCAACACAAATCGATTAAGCTAACTGAATCATTTTTACAAATTTAAGTGGATTGAACATAAAAGAATAGAGTTATCTCCAAAAAATCCTTAAGAATTGTTGTTTCAGCTCATTTTAATTTTAAACAAGCAGCAAAAGTCATTTTTTTGAGTGTAGTAGATTCTTACAGTGCAGTAACTAAGGGTGCTTTCACACTAGCACTTTTGGTCCACACCCGGGTTCGTTTGACGTCAGAGTACGGTATGTTTAGCTAGTGTGAACGTTGTCTTCTGAACTCTGAAGGTGCGCACCCACGAACTGTACCCAAGTCCGCCTGAAAGAGGTGGTCTGGGGTACGGAACTCTGGTGCAGTTCACTTCTGATATGAATGCAATCGTACCAAATAACCTAACGGAAGTGAACCGCCAACTGTACAACAAACTTTAGATTTCATAACGTTTATTCGTGTCTGTACAATATGTCTGTGTATCACGTACTGTACCTTTGCGACAAGCGGGACTGACCCAGTGCAAACAGTGATAATGTCTGCTTGTCTCCTCCAAAAACGACTTCTGCAGAACGATTGATGAACGTTTTTAACGAACTGTATTTTGGTTTTGGTAACAAAATCAAAAGATTCAGTGAAAGCAGAACGACCGTGATATGCGTATGTCTCCATTTTGGTGCTTTGCTTTCGTGGCCGTCACCTAGCAACAGCTGTACACACAACAGCAGCTTGATGATGCAAGCGTACCGGGGTTCAGAAGGAAAAAAGACAGTGTGAACACAAACCAGCCAAGGGGGGACAATCAAACTTGGGTTCGGATCAGGCATTCGGACCAAGTGTGAAAGCACCCTAATATTAACCGAGACAGTTTTTGATCTTAATAATGTGGTAGTAAATGTTGAAATGCATGCAGGAGTATTGTTCATTACCAATGTACTTAACTAATAACAAATGAAGTGTTATCCTAAGTTTTTTTTATTAATTTTTTTTACAAGCACTTAAAGAAAGATTTGGAACAAAGATAACGTGATTGATTAAAACTAGCAACATTATGCAGATTTTATGCACTCGTTAAAAGAATTCAATTTAAAAAAAGGAAAGGCATAACAATGAAAAATAATTCATGTAAAATATTTTCATTGTGTAAAATAGCACATTGAACAATTTATTGTTATACTGATAAAAAAAGTTTAATAAAATATATCATTACCTAATATATAAAACATTGCAGGAAATGACCTTTTTTTTAAAGACAAAACTCATCATAGATCATAAAACATTACAGTATTGATGTCAGCAATAACAAAATCTATGAAACCATCAATAACGTTACTGTATGCATTAAGTCATAAACACTAAAAATTCATAAAAATCATAAAAAATAAGAATAAATTCATGTAAAATATATACATTGTGTAAAATAACACATTGAACAACATTTAATATTATACTGATAAAAAGTGGAATGGTGTAATAATAATAAAAAAATCATTACTTCAATATAGAAAACATTGCAGGAAATGACCTTTATAGCAATGACGTTACTTATTACTAAAGTCATAAACTCTAAAAATTCATAAACCTGAACACTGATATAACAACAGACATGAATATGCATCCACATACCAGTTTTGTTGGTGAACAACATAAAGTCATCAGCCGTTTTCAGCCTCTCTATAGCTGTGAAATGATGATGTCACCGTACGGCTCGTCCTGTCGCACTGTCACCTGCCCCGCAACCGTTTCCTCTGAAAGCACAAAACAAAACGGCTTCAGTTTCCAGAAGATGGCACTTCTCTCTAAATTAAGCACTGTGATTTGCAATGAATTTGTTAATTCTGGTGTTGAATCTCACACCATTATTGCCATCCAGCAGGTGAGGTGTCATGTGAAGAAACAGACACAGCAGATAAAGTGGAATTCTATCAACTCTACCTGATAAGTATTATCTTTTTTTCCTCTTAAAATCCTTTCAGCAGGTCAAAGTTCCTTCATTTCCGAAAAGTTCCAAAATTCCTTTATTTTTCGAGTACTGAAGGATAACAACTGGTGGATTCTGCAACATGGGCTCATTGTGGATACGTACCCCTGTCTACATTTTTGGAGACCGCAAAATATGTACACAGAGGTACGTATGGCTGCATTTCATCTGTAAAACGAACGCTATGGGGCGGTATGACGCTGCCGACTGTTTATTTTCCTTTTCGCGCTACCGCTGACCGCTTACCTCCGTGTGGACGGCTTTTCCGGTCTTACCAGTTTGCCCAGTAGCTCACCGCATACGCCAATGGACTTGGGACATGAAGCGTAGTTGCCCGCGACGACATGGTTCGAGCTTTAAAAAACACTATTGGTTGGGTTTAGGCATGGAATGGGTGGGTCAGTCAGTCAATCGACAGCAAGCTGGCCTAGTCGGCTGAAGTGTATATTGCGCCCTCTGGTGGATTGTAGCGAGAAGAGGACGCGAGAGAGAAATTTGAGAGCATCAAAAAGTTTGCAAAAACTGCGAGCAGATAGACCTCCGGTTACATATTTCGCTGTCCGCAGAAATGTAGACCTGTGTACGTATCCGCAATGAGCCTGGGTAGAAATTCTTCGTGGCCTCGAACATCCCAAGATTCATTATGCACTGATAACATCACAACAATTTTTTTATTTTATTTATTTTTTAATAACTACACTTAACTATTTCCTGTAGAATTTACAGTAACTTACTGGCAGTAATAGTTCGCCAGTAACTTACTGTAAATCAATTACAGCAAAAATACTGTATTTACATTTACAGCACCATTTATCTTGCTGTATATGTATTTACAGAATTGTTTGTATATCTTTACTATAACATATACAGTCATTTTTACAATGCAACGTTAAAATACAGTAACATACTGCATACCTGTGAAATACAGTTCTTTTTACAGTTAAATGCTGTGTAATTTACAAAAACCGTGTGTGGATTACAGTTTTAAATGTATGAATTAGGTTTCAGTTTGCTTGGATATCTAACTATACACATGTTAAAACAAAAAAGACTATGACATTTTAAGAAGTGATTTTATAGACAGTTTACATTTTTATATGTACAAGTATGGAGCAAAGGAACTATATTTACACAGTTTGGGAACCTTTTACAATGAGGTTGTATTAGTTAATGCATTTACTAACATGAACAAACAATGAGCAATATATTTACTATAGTATTGGTTCATGTTAGTTAACTTTAGTTAATGGAAATACAGTTGTTTATTGTTAGTTCATGTTAACTTACGGTGCATTAACTAATGTTAACAAGCATGAATTTGGATGTTAATAATGCATTAGTAAATGCTGCACAAGTTCATTCATTCATTCATTTTCTTTTCGGCTTAGTCCCTTTATTAATCTGGGGTCGCCACAGCGGAATGAACCGCCAACTTATCCAGCATATGTTTTACACAGCGGATGCCCTTCCAGCTGCAACCCATCACTGGGAAACATCCATACACACTCATTCACACACATACACTGCGGACAAGTATTGTTCATAATTAGTTTATTCATAAATACGTTAACTAATGAAACCTTATTGTAAAGTGTGACCGTTTGACCTTCAGATCTTTTAATTTAGGTTTTAACCTATTAACTGTCGCACCCACTTTTTTGAACATAAACATGAAATCGGCATGTTCAATTAAAATGGATGTTAATCTTCATGGATCTTCATGGACGTTTATCTTGATGGATAGATTTAAGCTTGATCTCGTTTTAAAGACAACAGATGTCCGATTGTAGTTGAAGTTAAAAAAGTTCAAAATGTTGCATAAAACAAAAGTTATGTGCCTTTATGTTTATAAAAATAATAAAATGATAAATGTATAGTTTATTAAATTACATTAAATATGTATTTTGCAGGGCAGCACGATGGCGCAGTGGTTAGCACAATCGCCTCACAGCAAGAAGCTCACTGGTTCGAGCCTCGGCTGGGTCAGTTGGCATTTCTGTGTGGAGTTTGCATGTTCTCCCCGTGTTGGCGTGGGTTTGCTCCGGTTTCCCCTACAAGTCCAAAGACATGCGATATAGGTGAATTGGGTGAGCTAAATTGTCCGTAGCGTATGTGTGTGAATTAGAGTGTATGGGTGTTTCCCAGTGATGGGTTGCAGCTGGAAGGGCATCCGCTGCATAAAACATATGCTGGATAAGTTGGCGGTTCATTCCGCTGTGGCGACCCCTGATGAATAAAGGGACTAAGCCAAAAAGAAAATGAATGTATTTTGCAAGGTGGCTAGGTGGCTCAGTGGTTAGCACTGTTGCCTCACAGCAAGAAGGTTGCTGGTTCGAGTCCTGGCTGTGCCAGTTGGCATTTCTGTGTGGAGTTTGCATGTTCTCCTCGTGTTGGCGTGGGTTTCCTCCGGGTGCTCCGGTTTCCCCCACAGTCCAAAGACATGCGGTACAGCTGAATTGAATAAACTAAGTTGGCCGTAGTGTATGAGTGTGAATGTGAACGTGAGAGTGTATGGGTGTTTCCCAGAGTTGTGGCTGGAAGGGCATCTGCTGTCCTTTATATGCCAGAATAGTTGGTGGTTCATTCCGCTGTGGTGACCCCTGATAAATAAGGGACTAAGCCAAAGGAAAATGAATGAATGATTTGTATTTTGCAAAATCTGTTTTATCCTAATATGAACTTTATTTAAACACAGAGATTATTATTTTCATTTGGGAAAATCCTACGGAAAATCCCATCTGGTAATGTAGGTGTTGAGACTGAATCAGATAATGCTGAATAACTACTGAGAGATTTCAGTTGCTGTCTGGGCTTTCCATGCCTTTTTACACCTCTCATTCTTCATGTGTTCGATACTTTGTCTCTGTGTCATTTCATTTTATTACACATAACTTTGGAGAAGGATTATAAAATACACTTTTTTTTGTAATGCTAACAGCCGATTGGCCTACAAAGTGACATCATAGATCCTCCACTTCATTAACAGCAGCTATTGTCTTTGTTTATGCAACAGTTACTTTCATTTTGTTGTTTATTTCACAATTTAACTTATGTTTTTTGTTTGTTTGTTTGTTTGTTGTTTGTCACCTGCTTTCCTCGGGACTGAACTGTGTTTTAAAATCGCTCTCCAAAATCTTACCAAGCAACCTCCAAAACATTTGGGCCACGATTCTTCGGCTGGCCTGAGGGGGCAGCAGAGAGTCGAATGTCGCCAAATCTTCATGTACATCCTCGGGCCTTCAACAGAGCATAGAAATACATCAGAAATCTGTGTAGTGTGTGCACAATTATTATCCAAGTTGATATTGTAAACATATTTTTTCCATTAACATATTAAAATGGTGGAATAATACTATAGAAACAGCCACAGTTTATTCAGAACTGCAGTCTACTTTTAGACAGTAGATTCTCTGGGATTTTAAAAGGATAGTTCACCCAAAAATGAATATTATGTGATCATTTACTCATCCTTCAC
>CAIGQV010019086.1:379297-394945 GCA_903798115.1 Danio jaintianensis
CTAGACAGGGCAAATTGCATCAGGGAATGGTTTGTAAGAAATTTTGGTAGAGATTGAAAATATATATATATATTATAATAAATAAATTAACTGATAAATAAAAACATTAAAATAAAAGTTATTAAGGTCAATGAACATGTTGCTATAAAAGCTAAAATAAATTATAATAGCTGGATTGAAATAATTAAATTATTAGAATAATTAGACAATAATACAAAAATTGGATTTGGTACAATTCAAATAAATACATGCTAGAAAACCTAAATGATTTTTATATATGAAAATACAAATACAAAAGGCAAATTTCATTAAAAAAGAGCATATAAATATATAAGTTGTACAAGGACTAGAAAATAGAAAACTGTTTTATGGTTAAATATAATGAATAGTAATGATGTTGTTTTTTAGAATCATTCATAATATTATTTTTTTCACAATAGAAATCGGGCCTCTATACAAGCAACTATACAATTGCATTTTAGGATGGTGGTGAGGACGAGGCTGATCATATTTGTGGTCACCATAAGACTATATCACACTAATGCACTATTATGATCGCACTATTATGTCTTTATTTTCTTTTTCATTCTGTTAAAACCTGTTTTAACAAATTTTAATCTGTTTTTAATCATTTTTAATTCTTCTGTTTTTATTTTTGGGCGGCTTGGTGGCGCAGTGGGTAGCGCTGTCGCCTCACAGCAAGAAGGTCGCTGGTTCGAGCCTCGATTGGGTCAGTTGGAATTTCTGTGTGGAGTTTGCATGTTCTCCCCGTGTTGGCGTGGGTTTCCCCCACAAGTCCAAAGACATGCGCTATAGGTGAATTGGGTAAGCAAAATTTTCCACAGTGTATGTATGTGAATAAGTGTGTATGGGTGTTTCCCAGTGATGGGTTGCAGCTGGAAGGGCATCCGCTGCATAAAACATATGCTGGATAAGTTGGTGGTTCATTCCGCTGTGGCGACCCCTGATTAATAAAGGGACTAAACCGAAAAGAAAATGAATGAATGATTGTTTTTATTTTCTTGTTTCTTTTATTCTTGTTTATGTAAAGCATTTTGAATTACCATTGTGTATGAAATGTGCTATATAAATAAACTTGCCTTGCCTAATGGAAAAGACACATTTTTAAGAGGAATGTTGGTTTAACGGTTGTGAAAATAATGAAAATAATTGAATTAATTTTCCACTAGCAGTCTGTGTTTAAGAAAATATAAATGTTATTACTTCCAAGTCTCTTTTGCTGTTGAATCTTTGGTATTTTTTTTAAGATTCTTTGCCATTATTTCAATAAGAAAAGGTTTTTGAAACTGTGGAAAGGTTTATTGCAACCCAGGCTCATTCTGAAAACGTACCCCTATATACATTTATGGAGAGCGCCAAATACGTCCCAGGAGCTATGTTTTTTTTAGCGAATCCACCAGAGGCCGCTGTGTACGCTTTTTTAGATCTCAAATTTCTTTCGCGAGTGCAATTCGCTCCTGGTCTTCTCACGTAAATCCACCAGAGGCTGCTGTCGACTGACTGACAGATTGACAGAAAAGCCGTTCACACGGAGGTAAGTGGTCAGCTGGTAAGCATGAAAAGGAATGGCGTCATACTGCCCTGTAGCATTTGTTTTAAAGACGAAATGAAGCCATACGTTCCTCTGGCTACATAATTCGCGAACTCCAGAAATGTATATAGGGCTACGTTTTCAGAGTGAGCCTATGTTGGTTTAGTGCGCCCTTGCTGAAAAAAACAAAGAAACTTACTCTTTTGAAATACTGTATAATGACATTGGTATTACAATGTTGAGGTGGTTTATGAGGACATGACCGATGTCCTCACAATTCAAATGGTTAAAAATCATACTTAATGTTTTTTTTAATTATTATTTCTTTGTTTTTGTTTTTTTGTTTGATGTTATGCACTGTTGTTGTGACGAAACTAATGAAAGACAATATGGAAAAAAAAAATCAAGTATGTGCGTATGTTTTGTCTTTGCAAATTATAGATGTATTATGATTTGGTGGTGAAATATGACATTTATTTGCAAGATTGACTGGCTTACTCATGCAAGGGTTTGCGAGCAGTTCTCGAGCATCCTTCTTCTGGAAGGGCGGTTGGATGATGGACTCCTAGGAGGACAAAGTCACAAATTACATTTTATTTTAATGCACATTATTTCATGGTCTGTTGGAATTCTTGATTCCGATTGGCTGGAGGGTGTGCATTATTTTTGTTGAAACGTCTCCACGTCATGCATAAAAATCATTTAACGCATGGCAAACTGTTGATTATCCCTTACATATACTGGAGGCATAAAGAGAGTGCATATTGTTCTCCACTGACCAGAGGCCTGGTCATTGTCTCCACATCATTAATGCGGGCCCTCATTTCGTCCTGAGAAATCTGTGTATATTCATCCACGAAGAGCAGCTGCCTCCTCCTCTTCTTCTTCACTTCTGGTTCAGGGCTCAGTACAGCAGCCTGGCACAAACACAGATCACACACATTGGTCAAAAACTGTGGTGCAGATCAGTGGTACTTGGCATACTTGTCATACACCGTGTACCTGTGTATACCCTATACTTCACTAGTGCAGAATCAAGAGACGTCTTACAGTGGCACACACCTCTAGACGAGGGCTTATTTCTCCCACCGCCTGCTGTCTCCTGGGCTCAGCACCCGTTTCCTCTTCAGGTGGAGGTGATGGTATGGGCACAGGCACGGGGGTCTGTTCTCTTTCTTCTATCACAGGCATCTCCATGGGCAGCCCCAAATCCTCCTCAGGCAGCAGAACAGCATCCTGACTTGATGCACCGGTGATTTGTGCCCTGAAAAATCATGATGTTAAAGGGATAGTTGGCCTCAGAAATGCAAATTCTCTCACACTCAAATGGTTCTAAACTTTTATGAGCTTCTTTCTTCTGTTGAACACAAAACAAGATATCCTGAAGAGTGTTGAAAAACAGCTATTGACATCCATAGTAGGAATAAAAATACTATGGAAGTATTAACTGTTTTTTTCCAAACATTCTTCAGTATTTCTTCCTTTGTGTTCAACAGATGAAAAACAGATGAAGAAACTCCAACTGGGATGCATTTCGCAAACAATCACATAACTCGCGGCTGAACTACCATACAATGCATCGTTTGGGAAACGAACAATGTAGTAATGAGTGTTTCCCAAAACCATAGTTGCTTGTCGCAGATCCATCGTTTAAACCACATTAGCTATAACGTAAAACATCCGTAATGATGCTTTAAGCTCTAGAGGTGTTTTTGCAACTGCACGTTAGTGACTGTTTGTTGGAATGATGGCAACCCAGGCTCATTCGGATTACGTACCCCTATATACATTTCTGGAGAGAGCAAAATATGTCCCAGGACCGAAGTTCTTTTGCAGTTTTTGTTTTCGCGAATCCACCAGATGCCGCTACGTGTACGCTTTTTGAGATCTCAAATTTCTCTCGCGAGTGCCATTCGCACCTGCTGTTCTCACGTAAATCCACCAGAGGCCGCTGTCGACTGACTGATCGACCTATCCTTCCACCCTCCCCTAAACCCAAACAATAGTGTTTTCAAAAACACAGATTGACCCGGGTAACAGCAGAAAAGCCGGAGGTAAGCGGTCAGCTGGTAAGCGAGAAAAGGAACGACATCGCACCATCCCGTTCGCTTTAAAGACGAAATACAGCCATACGTACCTCTGGCTACATCATTCGCGATGTCCAGAAATGTCCATAGGGCTACGTTTTCAGAATGAGCCTATGTTGAACGATGGATTTGGGAAACTGTTGATATTGTTGATCTATGTTTGTAATAAGGTTCTATGAAACGCATCTGCATAAATTATAATAAATCACAAGCAAAATTAATAAACAGTGCTTTATGGTTTTCTGGGGAGTCTAACTGTCACGACACACTGAGGACTGGACACAGGAGGTGAGTATATAAACAAGGATTTATTCACAAAGTCAATAATGAAGCTTTCAATGAGTTCAGAGAGAGTTCGTTGTAAACATGGAAGTTCGTTGCAGACACACGACCCACTTAACTTAATCCAAGGGAAATGAAGAACACAAAATGCACTGGAACACAGAGACTGGAGAAACGCTAGAGGGAATCGAGCAGACGCTGGAGCAGGCGAAATGCTGGGAATGAATCGGGTGATTCTCAGGGTGTGATTATCAGGACCGACAGAGGTACAGTGAGCAGAGGTGCTTTATATAGTGTGTGTGTGTGTGTGTGTGTGTGCGCGTGTGTCTGTGCGCAGGTGATGCCAATCAGTAATCAGGTGATTGTGAGCGAGTGCAAGTGAGTCCAGGTGAGTTGGATGAATCCAGCGACTGCCTGACACTAGCAGTACTCAAGTACAGAATTTGAACCAAATGTAAAATAACATTGTCATCACTGTATAAATAATAAAAAATATCTAACTTTATCTTTTAATCTTTAAAAAAATAATCCTGTGATGTGACTATTACAGATACACACAGTTTGTAAAGAAGGAACTTGCGACCTTAGTTGGCTAATGATGGTTTTCGGAAATGCACTGCAGGCTTGAAACAAGTGGAGTGGAGTGGAGTGGTTACTTTACTCATCAGGGGTCGCCACAGTGGAATGAACAGCCAACTTATCCAGCACATGTCTTACACAGCGGATGCACTTCCAGCTGCAACCCAGTACTGGGAAACACCCATACACACTCATTCACACACATACACTACGGCCAATTTAGTTCATTCAGTTCACCTATACGTGTTTGGACTGTGGGGGAAACTGGAGCACCCGGAGGAAACCTACACCAACACGGGGAGAACAAGCAAACTCCAAACACAAACTCCAAACTGTGCAAACACAGAAATGTCAACTGACCCAGCCGGGACCCGAACCAGCGACCTTCTTGCTGTGAGGCGACAGTGCTAACCACTGAGCCAATGTGCATGACTTGAGTTTCATTGGCCTCTATGCTGTAGGTAAATAGCTGGAAAGATTACAAAGTGCATTTAACCGGAAAACTATTTGCTGCAAAGACCCGTGTGCTTCTGTATATGATGATCATTTAAAGTAACATTATATGAATACTCATTTGAATGATCACTCTGCAAAAATAACTGGAGGTGAATGAAGCCTTGCGCATTCAAGTCACAAATGGCCACATAGTTCTACCTTTATAAATAATTAGATAACGTAGAAGTTCTAGCCCAGGGGTGCCCAATCCTGTTCCTGTAGATCTACCTTCCTGCAGAGTTCAGCTGCAACCCTGATCAAACACAACTAAACCAACTGAAGCCCATAGACTTTTATTCATACGCACGCGAATGCGTCGGACCAGAAACGCAAGCTCGTGCGACAAGTTTCGCAGTTCGCTGCGTTGGAAAGTTCAAGCTTGGTGAACTCTGACCTGCGAAATCGCATCACATGATTGCATGAGACCAATCGAAATCAAAACATAACCTCTCTGGACAGAAATTTAAAATATAGACCAATCGCTCGCTTTTTTTAATATCTAATCATCTTGTTTAATCCCGCCCCTTTTCGCAGCGCCGTACAACAGAATTTCGCACGCACAAACTCTAGTGTGACCGCAGCATAAGTAGAATCTGAAGGAGCACTTGGTAATTAAAGACAGGTGTGTTTGATCAACTCATTTTAACAGGGGTTAATCTTCAGCTAATAATGGTCACACTAGAGTAGGGCAGTGGGTAGCACGATCGCCTCACAGCAAGAAGGTCGCTGATTTGAGCCCCGGCTGGGTCAGTTGGCGTTTCTGTGTGGAGTTTGCATGTTCTCCCCATGTTCGCATGGGTTTCCTCCGGGTGCTCCAGTTTCCCCCACAGTCCAAAGACATGCACTATAGGTGAATTGAATAAACTAAATTGGCTGTGTGTGAATGTGAGAGTGTATGGGTCTTTCCCAGTGCTAGGTTGCAGCTGGAAAACTAGAGTTTGTGAAAGTGTAATTCTCTCCACATACAGATCTAAAGAGGCTGATATCGTCAGATCTCTGGCTGTCTCTCTCTCCACTGCTGCTCTCTCCAGCTCTCTTTCCTCAGACATCATCAGCTCTCTGTCCTCCTCTATTCGCTCTCTTTCTCTGTCTATCTCCATCTGCCTCTCATCTTCGCCTGCAAAACACATTCCCTTCTCAAATCTGAGCATTGAAAACATGTAATGAGCACAATATCCGGGCTTTACCTAGCAGTAATGGTTCTAGACCACATTAAATCTATAAGTAAGCTAATAAAATGTCTTAAGATTAAAAGAATTTATGATATTATAAATACTTAATATGAATATGTTTTTTTATAACTCTTCGAAACTGACCCTTTTAGGCTTTGATCCCAATTGTGCAGTTTTGGTGACTGTCGCTTTAAATTCAAATGAGATTGTGCTCTTTTAAAAAGAGGGTGGAGCTACAAATACCTATGTGTCAGCATAATGGCTGATTCAAAACATTATTAAAGAGCCCCTATTATGCATTACAAAGGGTCATATTTTGGTTTTGGGGGTCTGCAACAATAGCCTGATATGTATGCAAGGTCAAAAAAACACTTTCATTGTCTTATAATATGCATTTACTTTTAACCTAATTATCCCAGCGACTCCCATATGATTCACTCAGCGATTCATTTGTTCCCAAACCCCTCCTTAGCGCGATGCTAATCTGCGCTGATTGGACCGATGACAGTCTGTTGCGATTAGTCCAGCGTTCAGCACGAGACAGAGAAAAATGCCCACCACGGCTTCAACAACATTGAAGTAGTCAGAGTGCAGATTGTATGTGTGAGCATACCTGCCAACACTCCCGTTTTTCCTGGGAGTCTCCCGTATTTCAGACCCATCTCCCGCCACCCTCCAGTTTTGTTATTTCCCCCGGAAAATTCCCGTAATTTTAACCACAAATGTTTACAAATACAAGCGCAGCAGTTTAGAGCTCATTTTTGGTTAATGATGTCAGAATTTACCGATATTTTGGAATGGATGTGTGAAAGGTCTTTTCTGGAAAAATCCCGTATCGTCCTCCTGTGAACAGCGCTTTTTTGAATTTACCAGTAAATCACAGTAAGTATCACTGTGTGAAAGGGGCTAATATCTTCATCAGGTATGGTGCAAAAACTCTAATGGCTGACGGCTGCTTCTCACTCAGGGCTGTCTATGCTAATGAGCGAGAAATGATCACTAGTGGGCAGGGCTTTCCCCCTCTGATGACATGTACAAAGGGAGAGTTCATTGAACACAGGAACTTCATTGAAGAGTTCAGATGCAAAATGTCAATCAAAGTGTTTCTACAGGCTGTTTTTTATGAAGTGTGATTATAAAAATATAGAATTAATTAATTTTTACCATTAGAAGCTGGTTATATTCACAGACTGTTGCCACACAACTGTGTTTAATCCCCTTATTAAAGTGTTTTTTCCATAAATAAAACATACAGAAGTGAACATTCAGAAATAAAGTTTTTCATGAAAAAATCTGCAAATATTCTTGATATGACATTTTGTTATGTGGGTTGTTTGAGCGAGTATAAGCTGTATCTTTATCCGGCACCTGGATAATTGCAGCCCCTGATTATGGGTTTGAATAAAACTAGCATGTCGCCATTACTCACGCTCAAGAAAGTGGTCCGGCTGCTCCAGCAGTAGTTCGATCATATTGGCCTCCTGCAGATCTGCTCCTTCAAACTGAAACAGTCAGGACAGACAGAAATCTGTTTGCACAACTGGATTTCCAGTAGTAACGATGGAGATATGGATGGATGGACAGATGTACCCAACACAGGCACATCGTGAATACGTAGCCCCGCATACATTTCTGGAGAGCACGAATTATGTAGCCAGAGGTATGTATGGCTGCATTTCGTCTTTCAAATGAACACTACGGGGCGGTATGACGCCGCCGACGGCTTCTGATTCTTTTCACGTTACCAGCTGACCGCTTACCTCCATGTGGACGGCTTTTCCGCTATTACCAGTTTGCCCAGTGGCTCGCCGCGTATATTGGCGGACTTGAGATGCAGAGAGGAGTTGACTGCGACAATGGAGTTCATGTCCAGTGAAAAACGGTTCCAAAAAGCAGGTAAAACAAAAACAAAAGGCAAAAAATAAAATAAACAAGTAAATAACAGGGTGAGAATGTGGTAAGATCTGAAAAAGTGGTAAAAATCATGCGGCTTTTCTTTTTCTGGGTTGCTTTTGAAAACACTATCGGTTGGGTTTAGGGAAGGAGGTGGGTGGGGGGATCAGTCGGTCAGTCAGTCAGTCAGTCAGTCAGTCAGTCGACAGCGGCCTCTGGTGGATTTACACAAGAACAGCAAGGTGCGAATGGCACTCACGAGATAAATTTGAGATCTCAAAAAGCGTACACAGCGGCCTCTGGTAGATTTGCGAAAACAAAAATAGCAAAAAACGTAGCTCCTGGGACGTATTTCGCGCTCTCCAGAAATCTATACAGGGGTACGTATCCATAATGAGCCTTGGTTGGGTGTACCTCTGGCTCAGGCATGATAATTGGCTCTGGTTCTGTCAGAGTAATGGACTCCTGGCTCGCCGTGATGCCTGCAGACAGAAGAAGCTTTAAAATATGTACAAATTTTTAGATTTGAAAAGTTCAGATGCAAAAGCCTCTAAGTCACAGGTGTCAAACTCAGTTCCTGGAGGGCCGGAGCTCTGCACAGTTTAGTTCCAACCCTAATTAAACACACCTGATCAAACTAATTAAGTCCTTCAGGCTTGTTTGAAACCTGCAGGTAAATGTGTTAAAGCAGGGTTGGAACTAAACTGTACAGGGCTGCAGCCCTCCAGGATCTGAGTTTGACACCCCTGCTCTAAGTGCTTTCTGAAATTATCTTCTAAAATGAGCATTTTTTTCAGGACCCTGTTTTTATGACCAGTTATTTCACTTTTATGATAATGAATATGTTATTTTCATTGCCTGTAAAGTGAAATAACTGATCATGAACATAGGAGGCCAAGAAAAATGCTAATTTTAGAAGAAAATTTTAGGTGACATTTAGAGGGTTTTGCATCTGAACTCTTCATTTCTTTATTCATATTTTAGTGTGAACTATGAAGTGCTCACCATCTGAAGGTGGCGATGGCTCTCTAGCAGGCGGGACAGACTCTGGTAAAACCTTTTCCAGTCTCTGAGCCACAGTATATGAGGTTAGACTACACATGACTAGCAAAAATCCTTCTTTAAAAGGCACAATATGTAAGATGTTTTTTTTCATTAAAATATCTAAAAACCACTAAAATGATGTTACAGTGCTCAACATATATGAGCACACCCCTCACAAATCTCTCATTTAAATGAATATTTTCTATAGGAAGCTTTACAATATTATATTTGTGCATATACATCAGATAAGTCAGTACTGAACCCAAATCTGGAGCAGATAACAAGATAAGATCTAACAAGATAACTTATGATAACGGCCCAAAATTAGTACACCCAAATTTAAATGTTAGGGAAAAAAAGAGCAAAATTCAAGAGAAACAAAAAAATGTATAAAATTTGGTTGAAATTTAGTAGTTTGGGGCGTCACGGTGGCGCAGTGGGTAGCACGATCGCCTCACAGCAAGAAGGTCGCTGGTTCAAGCCTCGGCATTATTAAAATTAAAATGAATGCTTGTTAACATTAGTTAATTAACTGTGAGTTAATGTGTTAAATAACATCATCAAAGATGAATAAATACTGTGATAAATGTATTGTTCATTGTTTGTTCATGTTAGTAAATACATTAACCAATGCAACTATTGTAAAGTGTTACCGACACACCTATAGCGAAATCGAAAACATATATATGTGTGTGTGTATATGTTTATGTATATACATGTATATATGTGGATGTATAAGCGAATTGGGTAAGCAAAATTTTTCGTAGTGTATGTGTGTGAATGAGTGTGTATGGATGTATCCCAGTGATGGGTTGCAGCTGGAAGGGCATACGCTGCGTAAAACATGTACTGGATAAGTTAGCGGTTCATTCCGCTGTGGCGACCCCAGATTAATGAAGGGACTAAAGCCGAAAAGAAAATGAATGAATGATTTTTGTAGTTTGTGGTTTTTTTCCAATATTTCGCATGAATTTAAATGTATTATCTTTCTATTTCTAAAGATATTCTGTGACTAAAATATTATTTAAATAAATATATCTATTTAATAAATCTGTTTTGTTCAAATGCACCAAAATACATTGCCTATATTCACTGAGAAATGGATAAAAATATTCTTTTTCAAAATGGGGTGTACTTATTTACGTTGAGAACTGTATATATTTTGCTGACATATGTACTTTCATTCATTCATTTTCTTTTCGGCTAGTCCCTTTATTAATCTGGGGTCGCCACAGTGGAATGAACCGCCAACTTATCCAGCATATGTTTTACGCAGCGGATGCCCTTCCAGCTGCAACCCATTACTGGGAAACATCCACACACACTCATACACTACGGACAATTTAGCTTACTCAATTCACCTATAGCGCATGTCTTTGGACTTGTGGGGGAAACCGGAGCATCTGGAGGAAACCCACGCCAACACGGGGAGAACATGCAAACTCCACACAGAAACGCCAACTGACCCAGCCGAGGCTCGAACCAGCGACCTTCTTGCTGTGAGGCGAACGTGCTACCCACTGCGTCACCGTGCAGCCCATATGTACTTACATTATCCCAAATGTTTCAAAGACTGTTCAAATCCATAAACAGAAGCAATTTTGACTAGTGAGGCGAAGCATGTGTTGTGTGTTCATGCTAATGACGTCACACACATGCTCGATTTCCGGTTTAGTTTTATAGAGAACAGGGAAACACCAAAGATGATTTAATATATTGTGTGTTTTATTAGACTGCACAGAGCAGCATTATAACAAAAGCCTAAAATGTATTTAGTCTGATAAAAACACGCTGCTTCTACACGTCCTGCAGGATGTAATGAAGACCACAACTCCCATGATTCCACAATATGTCTTTGTTTGTTGTGAAAATGCTCCCTCTAGTGACAAAAACTACATACTGTGCCTTTATCTTCATTGTTAAATACTAAAATAATGACACGTCACAGGTAGAAATGACAATTTTTTTTGTTAAAGAAATTTCTTTACCCAGGGCTGCAGTTATCTGATCAATCGTGAAATATCATAACAATTTAAAATAACAATTTATTGCTGTGATGACAACTGACAAGACAAGACTGACAAGATGCTGATTTGCTGCTCAAGAAACATGTTGAAAATGATTGCGCTGCTTAACATAGATTTTGTTTTTGCAGAAAACCACAGATACATTTTTAGGATGATTAAATAAATATAAAAGTGTCATTTTAATAATTTCAAAACATTATCATTATTTTACATTTTAAATTTACTGCTTCCTCGATTATTAAAGTATGTCTTTTAACTTAATGACTAACTAACTAACTCATTCGTCCCAAACTTTTGAAGGGTAGTGTACAAACAAAATTCTGAGTAACATGCACCTGAATTAAGCTGCTTGGACTTGGCAGGCCGTACTCCATGATCCCAAAGAATGGATCTCTCGCACCCTCGGTTTCATCAAATAATGCAACAGCATCTGGGATCATGTGACTCTGTCTGAGAGGAAGGAGAAAACTGAGTTACCATAAATGTCACTCATTATATGCTTCAAGTTCTGAATCTCTTTTTCATTCATTTTTTATGTTTATCCTGTTGTTGCTCTAACCCAGTGTTTCTCAACCACGTTCCTGGAGGCCCACCAACACTGCATGTCTCCTTTGTCTGTCACACCCATTACAGGTCTCTCAGTCTCTGCTAATGAGCTGATGATCTGAATCAGGTGTGTTTGGTTAAGGAGACATGAAAAATGTGCAGAGCTGGTGGTCCTCCAGGAACATGGTTGAGAAACACTGCTCTAACCTAATATTGTATATCAGAACTGTACATTGTGCTTGCTTTTAACCGTAACACTGCTCGCTTTTAATCATAAAGGCTACAGGCCTTTGTGGAGGACATTCTGCTTAAAGCCGCGGTCACACTCGAGTTTGAGCGTGTAAAATTCTGTAGCACGGCGCTGCAAAAAGGGGCAGGATTAAACAAGATGATTAGACGTTTAAAAAGCAAGCGATTGGTCTATATATAAAATTTCTGTCCAGAGAGGTCATGTTTTGATCTTCGTTTGGTCTTACGCAGTCACGTGATGCGATTTCGCAGGTCAGAGTTCACCAAGCCTGAACTTTGCACCGTAGCGAACTGTGAAACTTGTCGCACGAGCTTGTGTTTCCGGTCTGACGCATTCGCGTGTGTGTGAATGGAAGTCTATGGGGAGAAAAGTCCAGTGTGACCGCGGCTTAATTTAACCATTTACAACAGGCTAATACAATACTTCAAATGTGGTATACTTGAAACATCATGAAATTAAAAGAACTAATGTTTATGCTAATTCCTTTCAAAAGGATACTGGTGTTAATATACTTGTGAACTGGTGTTACTGGTGGCTCAGTGGTTAGCACTGTCGCCTCACAGCAAGAAGGTCGCTGGTTCGAGTCCCGACTGGGCCAGTTGTCATTTTTGTGTGGAGTTTGCATGTTCTCCCGTGTACGCATGGGTTTCCTCTGGGTGCTCCAGTTTCCCCCACAGTCCAAAAACATGCGCTATAGGTGAATTGGATGAACTAAAATTGGCCGTAGTGTATGAGTGTGTGTGTGAATGTGAGAGTGTATAGGTGTTTCCCAGTACTGGGTTGCAGCTGGAAGGGCATCCGCTGCGTAAAAAACATATGCCGGAATAGTTGGCGGTTCATTCCGCTGTGGCGACCCAAGGAAAATGAATGAATGAATGTCGGCATAAATCCTAACAATGTGAAAGATGTTCATGAAAAAGCATGTATAAATGATAATATAACACCCGACCTGGTATCTTCCTCCATCAAATCAATGTTAGCCTTTCGGTTTAGACGGAGCAGCTTATCAATCGCCCCCTGAGTGTCCTCTGAGGAAACATTAACCATCTATTACAGTAAAACAGTCAAAACAACAAAAAAAAACATTCACTCTAAAAAAATGCTGGGTTATTTCAACTATATTCTGGGTGTAATACGGACTAAATCCACTGCTGGGTTAATTTTTTTAATTAAATGATTAGGACCAAATTTAACCCAAATTTATTTGGGTTAGTCCATATTTTACCCAAATTGGGTTTAAATAATCCTGCATTTCTTAGAGTGTTGTTTTGGTATTTTGTGACAGTTTAAATCAGTGGCTTTTGACAGTTTTATTAATATTAATTAATATAATATAATATATAAAATTAATTTATTATTGAATATTTTTTACCCTCAAAAAGAACATTCACTCTGATTTTACAAAACCAACCTAATAAAAATTCACACTGCCTGTGGAAGACGAGCACGACTCCGTACTGCAGCTGAGAGGAGAGGTACAGGGAGAAACGGGGGCGGGGCAACCCTGCCATAGGGGGCGGGACTCTGACCAACACGAAATCCATAATGTCATTGCTGTAAAGCACAATTATGACAACTTCATTCACTACAATGGAGTAGACACTATAGGGCAAAACACATTAAATGACATTATGATATGAAATTATTTTTTAGATTAATCAAATGAACTTTCAGTCATCTCAACTTACATGAGTCAAATTGACTAAAGATATTAAGTTATCCTTTGTATATCTAAAAATAATTGTTGAAACCTGACTAAAATTAGTTGATGTAACAAAAACCTTGACTTTTTGTCATATAGTGTTTTACAGTATAGTCATCACAAAGTTCCCCCAGTTGATTTATTACAAACATTTTTTATTACAAGTTTTCTAAATATTATGTTTAAATATGCAAATGAGGCATTATTTCATAATGGAACATTTGGTGCTTCCAGTAACATTAATAAACATTTGTTCAGAGTTCTAGTCTTCAATTACGTTTTAATGCAGTCTTTAAAGGGTTAAAGTTTGGATTTCAGCATAACCTTTAACCCTCTATCAGGTAAAAAAACATATATAGTAATATAATAGCATCGGATACAATGTGAATGACACATATAATATGTATCATTAATTTTTAAGTCATAAATAAAATTTTCCAGGGGCAACGGGGTGGCGCAGTGGGTAGCACTGTCGCCTCACAGCGAGAAGGTCGCTGGTTCAAGTCCCGGCTGGGTCAGTTGGCATTTCTGTGTGGAGTTTGCATGTTCTCCCTGTGTTCGCGTGGGTTTCCTCCGGGTGCTCCGGTTTCCCCTACAGTCCAAAGACATGCGGTACAGGTGAATTGATTAAACTAAATTGGCCGTAGTGTATGTGTGTGTGAATGAGTGTGTATAGATGTTTCCCAGTACTGGGTTGCAGCTGGAAGTGCGTCCACTGTGTAAAAACATATGCTGGATTAGTTGGCGGTTCATTCCGCTGTGGCGACCCCTGATGAATAAAGGGACTAAGCCGAAGGAAAATGAATGAATGATTGAATTTTTTTCTATTTATGAAAAGTCATAACTAGAATTTTCCAATGAGTATTTCAATGAGTGCCCTATAAAGGGTTAAAATGTTCTCAAAATGTTATTTGTACATTGTTCTTTCTTCCTTTTTTCTAAAAAGTTTTAATACTACAGTAGTGGCCAAAAGTTTTGAGAATTACATATATATTGAAAATTGGAAAAGTTGCTGCTTAAGTTTTTATAATAGCAATTTGCATATACTTCAGAATGTTATGAAGAGTGATCAGATGAATTGCAGTCCTTCTTTGCCATGAAAATTAACTTAATCCTAAAAAAAAATTTCCACTGCATTTCATTGCTGTCATTAAAGGACCTGCTGAGATCATTTCAGTAATCGTCTTGTTAACTCAGGTGAGAATGTTGACGAGCACAAGGCTGGAGATCATTATGTCAGGCTGATTGGGTTAGAATGGCAGACTTGACATGTTAAAATGAGGGTGATGCTTGAAATCATTGTTCTTCCATTGTTAACCATGGTGACCTGCAAAGAAACATGTGCAGCCATCATTGCATTGCATAAAAATGGCTTCACAGGCAAGGATATTGTGGCTACTAAGATTGCACCTAAATCAACAATTTATAGGATCATCAAGAACTTCAAGGAAAGAGGTTCAATTCTTGTTAAGAAGGCTTCAGGGCGTCCAAGAAAGTCCAGCAAGGGCCAGGATTGTCTCCTAAAGAGGATTCAGCTGAGGGATCGGAGTGCCACCAGTGCAGAGCTTGCTCAGGAATGGCAGCAGGCAGGTGTGAGCGCATCTGCACGCACCGTGAGGCGAAGACTTTTGGAAGATGGCGTGGTGTCAAGAAGAGCAGCAAAGAAGCCACTTCTCTCCAAAAAAAACATCAGGGACAGATTGATCTTCTGTAAAAAAGTATGGCGAATGGACTGCTGAGAACTGGGGCAAAGTCATATTCTCCAATAAAGCCCCTTTCCGATTGTTTGGGGCATCTGGAAAAAGGCTTGTCCGGAGAAGAAAAGGTGAGCGCTACCATCAGTCCTGTGCATCCTGAGACCATTCATGTGTGGGGTTGCTTCTCATCCAAGGGAGTGGGCTCACTCACAATTTTGCCCAAAAACACAGCCATGAATAAAGAATGGTACCAAAACACCCTCCAACAGCAACTTCTTCCAACAATCCAACAACAGTTTGGTGAAGAACAATGCATTTTCCA
>CAIGQV010019086.1:395345-422428 GCA_903798115.1 Danio jaintianensis
GCCCAGTCGAATTGCAGAGGTCCTGAAAAAGAAGGGCCAACACTGCAAATACTGACTCTTTGCATAAATGTCATGTAATTGTTGATAAAAGCCTTCGAAACATATGAAGTGCTTGTAATTATATTTCAGTACATCACAGAAACGACTGAAACAAAGATCTAAAAGCAGTTTAGCAGCAAACTTTGTGAAAACTAATATTTGTCTCATTCTCAAAACTTTTGGCCACGACTGTAGTTTCAGACTCATCAAAAGTAAAATAATGTTAAAGTTACTTTTTTTAAATAATGATAATAAAAGTATAATGGAAGTAAAAAAAACAAAAACATTTTACTACCTGGGGGAAACGTTTAACCCCTTCAGACCCAAATTATGTTCCAAGTTTCTGAAAAATGTAAAAGTATGTGTTCACAGTTTTTCAGGCTCCTATAAATGAGACCAAATTATAATAATAAAAATTCAACACCCTTATATATATTTTTTGTCCATTTCAATGGATATCAGGTGAGAACAGTTGTACTTCCCGAGCATTATACCAACATAAAATACAAAAAAAACATGCATGATTGCTGGTACAATCTTAACATTTATTTTCAAAATCACAAACATTAACAGTGTAACATTTTTACTTTAATTTGAAGGTTTTTGTTGTTTAGATTGCACCTTGTTTATAATCTTCATCTTCCTGATCACTCCACATAATGTCCACATCTGAGATATTTCCATCTGCTATATACTCAAGAACTTGCATATGAAATTGTTTCAGCAATGAATTAGTACATCAATATAGTTTTTTTTTTTTATATATAAAAAATTCAATTAGCGTTACTGGAAATTTAATTTGAGTTACAGATCTTGAACCCATTGTCCATCCTAATGGACTGACATATTTGAAAAATTCTGATCAAAATACACGTCAATAAATCTGAATAAAAACATTGTAAATGTGGCTTACGTCTGTGTCTGGAGTGAAGTGATGCCATGCTGCTTTTCAGTGTAGTGAATTTCTTTCAAATTTCAACATGCCGAGCCTTACTGCCATTTGACTGGATGACAATCGTATACTCTCATGGACTGCCAGGTTTAAATTAGATGAAATGCTCAGGAACCACAAAAAACATGGGCTGACATGTGATGTCCATTGTAATGGACACAGGGTCTGAAGAACATTCAGGGGGAAAAAGGTTTTGTATCCTAGGACGGGACATTATATAAACTCTTCAGCTTTGAGGCCTGTGTCTAATGAACCCACGCATGTTACTGATTTTACTGTAGTTGAAATGTGATAATGAATCTGACCAGTCATTCATGAGTGCTTTATTCTTAATTGAATAAAAAGGCCACTAACCAGGTGCGTTGGACATTGACTTTGAGTAGATCTCTCCGACTTATCTTTCGTCCTTTAGTGGCAGCCAACCTAAACATAAAAAGTTTTTTTTACCTGTATTAACATTCAGGAACCGCATTTGATAGAAACAATATAAATGCAGATGTAATTCGACCAATTACCAAACCTACAATATTTACCTGCACAGACTGTAACTTGGAGCCGATAGAATATAATGTTATGTGGTTAATACTTGTGTCTTCATTATAAAGTTAGACTTATTAAAATTATATGACCTTTTAACAAATTATGGATTTGCCATACATATGCCTGTCACGATATCTATTTTTTGTTGTACGATATATTGCACCAAAATATTATTGTCATTTGAAGACCATTTTATGCCACTCATTATATAATGCCAGAATGAAAATATACTGTATGTACTCTTAGGCATGGGACGATAACCGTTTTCAAGGTATACCACAGTTTGGAAAAGTCAAGGTTTTAAAACCGCCAAAATTTTCTGCTATTCCGTTCCTATGGTATTCATTCATTCATTTTCTTTTCGGCTAGTCCCTTTATTAATCTGGGGTCGCCACAGCGGAATGAACCGCCAACTTATCCAGCATATGTTTTACGCAGCGGATGCTCTTCCAGCTGCAACCCATCACTGGGAAACATCCATACACACTCATGCACACACATACACTACAGACAATTTAGCTTACCCAATTCACCTATAGCGCATGTCTTTGGACTTGTGGGGGAAACTGGAGCACCCGGAGGAAACCCACGCGAACAAGGGGAGAACATGCAAACTCCACACAGAAACTTACGCCAACTGACCCAGCCGAGGCTCGAACCAGCGACCTTCTTGCTCGGATCGGGACTTGTGGAGCTGTGCTTTGGTGGATTTGCTCTACAGTGTTTGAACTTTCAGCAGTGAAATTTAGACCACACTGAACTAAACTACACTGAACTTCAACTCTGAAATCTGGACTTTACTAGAACTATGTTAAGCTGCTTTGACACAATCTACATTATATAAATAAACATGAATTGAATTGAATTCTTCGAGCCTCGGCTGGGTCAGTTGGTGTTTCTGTGTGGAGTTTGCATGTTCTCCCCGTGTTCGCATGGGTTTCCTCCGGGTGCTCCGGTTTCCCCCACAAGTCCAAAGACATGCGGTATAGGTGAATTGGGTAAGCTAAAATTGTCCGTAGTGTATGCGTGTGAATGAGTGTGTATGGATGTTTCCCAGAGATGGGTTGCAGCTGGAAGGGCATCCGCTGCGTAGAACATATGCTGGATAAGTTGGCGGTTCATTCCGCTGTGGCGACCCCAGATTAATAAAGGGACTAAGCCGAAAAGAAAATGAATGAATGAATGAATTGAATTCTTGCTGTGAGGCGAACGTGCTACCCACTGCGCCACTGTGCAGCCTCCTATGGTATGTGTAAGATTTTGTATTTACATTTATTTAGTTTTTTTAGGACAACATTATCTCTAGCTGAAAATATATCCAAAGATGCCGTTTTAAATTGCAAAGAAATCGGTGTTTTTGAAACTAATGAAGACAGCAGAAGTCAATGATTGATTTTAATTATTTAGCCTGACATGTTTACTGTTCCAAAATATTTTAAATGTCTCTTAAAATAATATATATTGTGTTCAATGGGAAAAAAAGCTTTAGTTTTTTACCCAGACATTTAAAAAGAACATATTTTAGAGCAGTAATCACAATACCGTGATATTTTTATCCAAGGTTATCATACCGGGGTGACACGGTGGCACAGTGGGTAGCACGATCGCCTCACAGCAAGAAGGTCGCTGGTTCGAGCCTCGGCTGGGTCAGTTGGCATTTCTGTGTGGAGTTTGCATGTTCTCCCCGTGTTGGCGTGGGTTTCCTCCAGGTGCTCCGGTTTCTCCCACAAGTCCAAAGACATGCGCTATAGGTGAATTGGGTAAGCTAAAATGGCCGTAGTGTATGCGTGTGAATGAGTGTGTATGGGTGTTTCCCAGTGATGAGTTGTAGCTGGAAGGGCATCCGCTGCATAAAACATATGTTGGATAAGTTGGCGGTTCATTCCGCTGTGGCGACCCCAGATTAATAAAGGGACTAAGCCGAAAAGAAAATGAATGAATGCCTACGTACACTACATATGTGCATAATGCAAGTACACTCTTCCAAAAAACACATTATATTTTATCTTAAGAATATTTAATTTAATTACAGCAATTTTAACAATTTAATAAGTAGGCGTTAGAATTAAAATGTGAAAACGCATCAGAAATAAATAATAATAAATAAATAATGTTAACAAAAAGGTGCAAGGTCAAAAGTAACAGAGGCTGCGATATCTATCTTCAGTTGTCAGACACCCAAATGAAAATATACTATAGTAATTTATCGTAAATACTACAGTGTTTTTTCAATCATACTGACACTGACACCTCCAATAGAGATTGAGATGTTGCACAATCAGCTAAAGTGTTGCTAGAATTGGTTTTTATGTATGGGCGATATATATATTGCATCACCAGAAATGATTGAGGTCACGTCCATGTGCTGTACGATAAGTCGATATATTGATTATTGTGACAGGCCTACCCATACAGTAAATATATACCTCTTGTCAAACATTTGATGGCTTATAAAGAAATAAAAACTTACCATATCGTGGCAAAACGCCCAGTCCGATGATTGAGAACCGTAGGGTAGAAAAACATTGTGAAGACGTTGATGAAGTCAATATAATCAAGCAAATATGTAGCAGATACTGCAACAGCTGCGTGATCACGAATCAAAAGACATTTCTGAGGTAAAATCCTGTGTTTTAATAGGAAATTACTTCAAAGGTTGCTGAGGGGACATTGTTTTTAAAACTCTACCAATCAGTCGTGGTTTTGAAACAGGGCAAAGCAATCTTATTAAAACAACAGTTTCATTGGGCCCGTTTCCATAATAATTCCTGTTTTGTTATACACACGGCAACGTAATTGAGAAACAGTCAAATGTTTTTAACCCCATTCTAGCCATAAACCAGTGTGTTATTAAGTTACAATGCCATTTAATGACATACAATTATCTGATCCCACTCGACTCTCCGATGATTAGCGTATGAATGTTAATAAGGTGGCCCAGCAACCTCGACTGATTAATCCGTATTATTATTCATTAAAGAGTTCAAGAGTATTTGTCTCTTGATAAATAAAAAATTGTATAATACAAAATTAGAGAACGTAAAACACTATAAAGAAAATAGCACTGGTCTACTAACAACATTATAATATATTATATTATATTATATTATATTATATTATATTATATTATATTATATTATATTATGATTAGTGCTGGGCAAAGATTAATCACGATAAATTGCATTCAAAATAAAAGTTTGTTTTGACAGTGTGTGTGTGTGTGTGTATTATATATATTTAGTATATTTAATACGCACACACATACATAAAATCAAAACTATACAAAACTATTTTGTTACATAGATATTTAAATTTAGATTTACAGTACAAACATATATATTATGTCAAAACAAACTTTTATTTTGGATGCGATAAATTTTTTGCCCAGCACAAATTCTATTCTATTCTATTCTATTATATTACATTATATTACATTATATTATATTACATTATATTATATTATATTATATTATATTATATTATATTATATTATTCATTAATTCATTTTCTTTTCGGCTTAGTCCCTTTATTAATCTGGGGTCGCCACAGCGGAATGAACCGCCAACTTATCCAGCATATGTTCTACGCAGCAGATGCCCTTCCAGCTGCAACCCATCTCTGGGAAACATCCATACACACTCATTCACACACATACACTACAGACAATTTAGCTTACCCAATTCACCTATAGCGCATGTCTTTGGACTTGTGGGGGAAACCGGAGCACCCGGAGGAAACCCACGCGAACACGGTATATTATATTATATTATATTATATTATATTATATTATATTATATTATATTTAGTTCTGGGCAAAGATTTATCACGATCCAAAATAAAAGTTTGTTTTGACGTAATATGTGTGTGTATTATACATATATATTTAATACACACACGTACATAAAATCAAAACTATACAAAACATAAATGTTGTTACATAAATATTTCAATTTATATTTACAGTTAAAACGTATATATTATAAAATATAAAACAAACTTTTATTTTAGATGCGATTAATTATACAAATAATTACAAATTATATTATATTATAATATATTATAAAAGTGGCGGTTGATTCCGCTGCGGCGACCGCTGATAATCAGGAACTGAGTCGCAGGAAAATTAATGAATGATAATTTAATAGTTTTTTTATGATATTTGAAATCCTGTGTGCAGTCAATCGCCAACGGGTGGCGTAAATGTTGTACCTTGTGATCGCACTCGACTTATGAATATTAATTACGTTGGCCCAGTAAACACAAACTGATTTGCTGAATGGCTGACGCGCTAACCAATCCTACTATGCTGAAGGCTCATTCTCATTATTATTCAAGAGTATCGAATTCTCCCATAGTAGGATTCAGAAAACGCGAACGGAATCGTTTCACTCGTGTACTTCCGGACTGAACCAACAACCGGAAACCGCCTACTCGCAACTTTTGTCTCCGAAATACGCTGCTGAATACCGAAGTACTTCGCTTATTACCGAATCACGCCGCTTAATACCGGAATCATGTCGGGCTCATCAAACATCGTTGCGATGAAGAAAGTCGTCCAGCAGTTGCGCTTCGAAGCAAACATCAACAGAGTAAAGGTTTGTTTCGTTCACGGGTTTATTTTCAGAGGAACCCGAAGCTAGTGTTCTAGCCGCCGGGTTTGAGCTTGGGCGTGGACCTTTAGCCCGTTAGCTTTGCCTCAGCGGCTCTTCAGTGGTTTTATTAAATTGTTTAATAACTATAGCTAGTGAAAAACCTTTGAATATTACACAGTCACTGAGATAAAAAATATATAATATAAAATAATATATACAACGTCACCTCATAGACGAGTAACGTGCGATCCCTTACATTTTATATAATACAACCTCTCGCTTACAATATTATTATCGTCCTCTAATTAATATTATTTTTTTATTTTTATTATTTGTAGAGCTTTTTATGTAATGGTAGTGTCGTCCAACACTGTATTTAACTTGCTATTGTGAAGAAACAATAGCACTGGTCTACTGAAAACATGTCATGTGTTTTTTAATCAGTAATGACAAATTATTTCTATATATTCTTTATTTAAAAGTCAAAGTGTTTATGATATTTAAAAACCATGAAAGTTGTTATCAAGAAGACCACATTGAGGTTTGGCCATCCTTTGATCCACCTCCCACTTACAACAGATTGAGGTAAATTTGGTGTTATATTCGCACATTCAGAGTTTCTCCTTAATAATTTCACTTCAGAAAAGTGTTGTTTTCAAATTCTAAATAGTGAAATCATATTTCATAGCTGGCTCAGTGGTTAGCGCTGTCGCCTCGCAGCAAGAAGGTCGCTGGTTCGAGTCCCGACTGGGCCAGTTGGCATTTCTGTGTGGAGTTTGCATGTTCTCCCCGTGTTGGCGTGGGTTTCCTCTGGGTGCTCCGGTTTCCACCACAGTCCAAAGACATGCGGTATAAGTGAATTGAATAAACTAAATTGGCTGTAGTGTATGTGTGTGAATGAGAATGTATGGGTGTTTCCCAGTACTGGGTTGCAGCTGGAAGGGCATCCGCTGTGTAAAACATATGCTGGATAAGTTGACTGTTCATTCCACTGTGGCGACCCCTGATTAATAAAGGGACTAAGCTGAAGGAAAATGAATGAATGAATATTATTAGCCATTAACTACCAAAATACAACATTCTATTATTAGTGTATTATGTTGTTTTAAATTCATAATTACATGCAATTTCTGACCGAATATTCAAAAGTAGCTTGGTTAACAATAAAGGGACCACGTCACAAGTTGTCACTGTTCAAAAATAAAAGAATTCAAGAATATAAAACCAACTTTACCTCAATTTACAGAAAGTCCAGAATTTGTCTCATACATGACTGTTGTGCCATTAAAAATGATCAAAATAACCCATCAAAAAAAGGCTTTAAGACCAAGTGGAATCTGACGCAATTAAAGTCAACTTTTACTGTATTGATGTTAAATAGACAGTTTACAAGTAACTTTAATTCTAAATCTTGGACCTTATTTATGGAAAAAAGACCAATAAAAAGCTGTGAAGCACCAAAAGCGGGCCATATTAAAGTTACTTTTAATACTAATTATGCTATTGTTATCCATGAATTTTCAAATTAACTTTTTTACAAGAGAGGCTAGAAAAATCGTGAAGCTTTACATTATTATTATTATTATCATGTTTTAATTTTTTATTGTTCATGTGGCCAAATTCTGACTGAGGAACGTTGAATATGCTGTCCAGTTTGTATCTTGCCTAATAACTGACAATAGGCTACAGTTATTAGTTTAAAACATTAATTTAACAGATTCGTGTTTTTGTTTCTAATGATTTGTGATGTAATTTGTATTTTAGAAATAATAATTTTTTCATATTTCTTTATTCTAAATCTTTATTTTCGAAAAGTGACCATTAGGCCTGTCACGATATTTTTGTTGTATGATATATTGCACCAAAATATATTGCGATAAACGATATTATTGTCATTTTAAGACCATTTTATGCCACTCATTATGTAATATCATCACAATGCAAGTACACTCTTCCAAAGAACACATCATAATTTATTCTTAAGAATATTTCATTTAATTATAGTCATTTTTACAATCAGGCATTGGAATTAGAATGTGAAAACGCATATCACAAATAAATAATAATAAATGTTAATAAAAAAGTGCAGGGTAAAAAGTAAAAAAATATACTATAGTAATTTATAGCAAATACTATAGTGTTTTTTTTTGGACCGTACTGACACCTCCAATAGAGATAGAGATGTTGCACAATCAGCTAAAGTGTTGCTAGAATTGGTTTTTATGTATGGGCGATATATATTGCATCACCAGAAATGATTGAGGTCATGTCCATGTTGATTATTGTGACAGGCCTAGTAACCATCCGACAAGGTAATCCAGCAAAAAATAGTGCTTAAAGTGTCACTAAAATGCAGTATTTAAACCTCATAATTAAATAGAAAATGAGGCGAATAACAGCAAAAGAGAAAAAAGAACCACCCCTTTCACCTGGCTGGCTACGGGCCTGTTTACTATATTGTTAAAATGACTGTGATAGATTATTTAACTGATATCATTCGATGAAAGAGTCAAGAAATTCATGAGAAGATGTTGTGAAATTGCGGATGTTTAGGTGTCTCAGGCGGCTGCGGAGCTTCAGCAGTTTTGCATTCAAAACGCCCTACAAGATCCTCTGCTGACCGGAGTGTCTTCAAGCACCAACCCCTTCAGGACACAGAAGGTTTGCTCCTTCTTATGAAGGTCCATGATGGGCGTCCATCATCGGTAAGGAGGATTTTACAATTGTGTTTGGTTAAAAATGTATACAGTTGAAGTCAAAATTATTAACTGATGTGAAATTTTCACATATTTTCCCACATGATGTTTAACAGAGCATGAAATTTTTCACAGTATTTCCTATAATATTTTTTCTTCTGGAGAAGGTCTTATTTGTTTAATTTCGGCTAGAATATAATAATGTTTGTAATAATAAAAAAACATTAAATATTATGTACTGTCATCATGGCAAAGATAAAAGAAATCAGTTATTAAAACTATTATGTTTAGAAATGTGTAGAAAAAAAACCGTCTTTCAGGAGGCCTAATAATTCAGGAGGACTGATAATTCTGACTTCAACTGTATATAAATACAAACTGCAGGGTTCGCACAGATGCTGGAAATTTAACATAGTCAATCATTTATATTACTAAATAGTCTTGTCACGATACTGGAACTCGATACCAATCGGTACTGAAATTTAAAAAACATCCATTTCCTGCTAACATTTGAACGCGTTCTTAAACGGCACTAATTTGCTCAGTCGATTAATCAACGGATCGCTCGTATGTCAGCTTATAAACAGAGCGGCTGATCTTCGTGGCTTTAAAATGCACCAGTGTCCCTGTATCTGTGTTTACACTCGGTAAACAGCGGTGAGTTCGGTGAACTGATGACCTTCACGGCCAATCACAGTCATTTCTGTTGAGCACGTGAACACAACGGTAAATCAGCGCTGTTTAAGAACGTGCTCAACAGCGCTCAAATGTTAGCGGGAAATGGACGTTTTTAAAATTTCAGTACCGATTGGTGTCGAATTCCAGTATTGTGACAACACTATTACTAAATGGTAATTAACTGTTAAAGTAAAAAATGTTTTTGGGTTTGCATAAATTAAGAAATTGCATGGAGATTGCTGCTTCATGAGTGAACAATGCATGCAATTAAAATGAATATAACTTTAGGATGAAATATGTAAGTAAATGAGATTTAAGAGAGTAAATGACAGTAATTCAATGTTGGGCTTGGTGCAGAGTCATCAAAACATTTTCCTTAGAATAGTATACTTATTGTTGTCAAAAGTATCGAATTCGGTACCAATCAGTACTGAAATTTTAAAAACGTCCATTTCCCGCTAACATTTGAACATGCACTTAAACACAGCCATTGTGTTCACATGCTCAACATAAATGACACACAAAAGCCAATCAGCAGTGTTTAAGTATGCGCTCAAATGTTAGCATGAAATGGACATTTAAAAAATTTCAGTACCGACTGGTAGTGGTGGGCAAAGCGAGGCTTCATGAAGCACTGAAACAGTCGAAGCAAATGTGTCGAATCTTCTAAACGTTTTGAAACCCGTCTCTTTTTTATGTATTGCTCTAGAACAGCTTCAGCAAAGAAACAATTAAGCAAATTGAGGTATTAATCCCCACGTTGTAGAGTTGAGGTTACAAGTGATTCAGTGAAGCAGTGAGAGTTCCTGACTAGCATGCAGAGATAATGAGTTCAAATCCAGGGTGATGCAACTATAGATGTTAGTTTTTAAATGCTCTGTTCTTGTAACGTATTTTGTTTTAACATCTGACATCCGAATGAACACTTTGTGAATAAATATGTCTTGTTTTGGTCATAAAAAGGTAACACTAATAAAATACATTGAATTATAATATATAATATAATTATAATAATTTCAGAGTACTTGTTTAAGTTAGGATTCGAACTCGGGCCATTTGCAGCACAGCTACTCTGTGCATACGCATGGTCCACTAGGCTTTTTGAGATAAAGATTTTTTCCGACCCTGTCAGTCAAACGCAGATTCGCCAGGTCTCGAAACACTTCTGAAACGACAGATGCTTTGAATCGCTTTAGTCACGTGACCTGGCAGTTTCGGTTCATGCTTCGAATCACTTGCGCTTCGGGATCTCGACACTGTGTCAACGTCAGTTTCAAGTCAGCCATCCCTACCGACTGGTACCAAACTTGATACTTTTGCAAAAAAAACGATACTTTTTGATACAACCCTATACTACAACTAATAGCATCTTATATAATGTGAAGTATGCATATGTAATTTGCCACACTGGTATAATGCTGTAAAAGTTTTAAAAATGCACCTGGAGAGGTGTAAGAACCCTGAAACTGAAACTAACGGTTAAATCTGTCTTGTCAGGCCTTTTCCTGTTCCTGTGACATTTCTGCTTGGGAAAACAAAGACAACCACTGCCATGATGTTTAATTGAAAAAGCAGCAGCCGCAGCAGCGTAAAAGCTGTAAACTTGCCAGTTAATACCTCATGCCATAAACCCAGAAGCAACAACTGAAAGGATTTGCCGCTTTGTCTGTAATGGTGCATTTTTCCTGTTTTTATTTTTAGAAGAAGCAAAATGTTTTAATACTCCGACCTGTATTTGATTCTCCTTTTTCCACTGTCTTCAGATTTCAGTTTGAAAAGCTCAAACTCAAGTGTCTGCCTTAAAAAGTGCTAAACCGCGCTCCAGTTTTGTGGAGAGAAGCCTTTGTATTTTTTATGTGGCACAGCAGGGGAAACTTAGTAATTTATTGTGCCTTTTTAACATTGTAGTCTATTTCTCTATCTTCTCTGGACTTTTTATAACCCAAAATAAACCCATGGATTTCTACTCGTCTCTGTGCTTTTAATACTTTGATTGGTTGTCATGAAAGTGTTGATCAGGATAAACTGACAGGTTTATACACAAGCTACAGTGATATGAAATTTATTGTTTTGTTAAATAAATTAGTGAATTACACCACACAAAATGTTTGACGATGTACACTCGCCAGCCACTTTATTAGGTACACCCTACTAGTACAGGGTTGGACCCCCTTTTGCCTTCAGAACTGCCTTAATCCTTCGTGGCATAGATTCTACAAGGTACTGGAAATATTCCTATTTTAGTCTATATTGACATGATAGCATCACGCAGTTGCTGCAGATTTGTCAGCTGCACATCCATGATGCGAATTTTCCGTTCCACCACATCCCAAAGGTGCTCTATTGGATTGAGATCTGGTGACTGGAGGCCATTTGAGTTCAGTGAACTCATTGTCATGTTCAAGAAACCAGTCTGAGATGATTCACGCTTTATGACATGGTGCGTTATCCTGCTGGAAGTAGTCATCAGAAGATGGGTACACTGTGGTCATAAAGGGGTGGACATGGTCAGCAACAATACTCAGGTAGGCTGTGGCGTTGACAAAATGCTCAATTGGTACTAATGGGCCCAAAGTGTGCCAAGAAAATATCCCCCACACCATTACACCACCACCACTCTGGAAAATTTACAAATAAAAATATTAACATTGCACGATCTGATTTAAGACTATTATTGGTATTAGACGTGTGTCCAAATGTTTCTCTTTCAATACTGAACTGCTTTCTGAGTTTGAAAATGATTTTTTAAGTTATTAAAAATAGGAATAAGCTATTGTTTATCAAGGAAAGTACATGTTTGCAACATTTTCACTTAAGTTTATTTCCTCAATAATGGATTTATTTTTACTTTAATGCTGCTCTGAATATAAATTGATATTATCTGTTATATGTAAATGTTCCAGCATGAGTATAATTCTTTATTAAATCTTCATTACCTGGTATGTCTATAAATGCAACCAGTTTCATCATTTACTATTAATGTTTTGTTCAGTTTCTCCATTTAAATGAATTAATTATGTCCTACCGCCACCTTTTGGGTGCATTTAATTTGATATCTGTACTACCTTTTAATTAATAATGTTACAAATAAATTCATAATCGAATAATACCGAATTCAAATGCAGTCTTCTTGGTGTTATTTTTGCAACTGTAAATTTGCATAATGATTTTGTTTGATTAGTAAGAGTCACATACAACACTGTTCTATTCTATTTCATTTAATTTGAATATTAAAAAGACAAAAATGTTTTATGTTCATGAATAAAATGCCTATATAGAAACAAAAGTCACAGATCTGAGAATGTGAATAATATGAATGTGTCCACTGTAAACAGGTAAAACACCCACAGATTTATTTATTACTTATTCTTCAGAACACAAAAAAAGAATCAAAATAAATCTGACATAAAACAATGTTGAGCACCCGTGTAAACATCTGAAATCTTTATTTGACAAATATTGACAAGTGCATACCAGCTTCATCTGCAGTAAGGACAGCAACACAAAGCAATAGACTCTGTTTAAAGTCCCATTTTCTTGGTTCAAGCGGAAAACTGGATGATCTGTAAGTTTTTAGGTTTTTTTTAGATGTCAGACATCTCACCTTGAATGCAGACAACAGAAAACAGCCGTAGTCACAGTCTAACGGTATCTGTAGTAAATATACTGCTGACTGGGTGAGTTCTCTATGGGGATTTCTGTGTAGGCGGAAGTAACAATACACTGCGTGGAGTGAAACCGGACACCGCTTGACGTCATGTGAAAAGGGTCTATTAAATATTAAAGAAATGTGGATGATTGACAGGGCTCATAACTAGGCATGGGCCGGTATAAGATTCTGACGGTATGATAACCTTGGATAAAAATATCACGGTTCCATGGTATTGTGATCACTGCTCTAAAATATGCTCTTTTTAAATGTCTGAGTAAAAAACTAAAACTTTTTTCCCCATTTAACACAATATATTTTATTTTGAGAAATTTTATTTTAAAATATTTTGTAACTATAAACATGTCAGGCTAAATAATTCAAATGAATCAGTGACTTCTGCTGTCTTCATTAGTTTCAAAAACACAGATTTCTTTACAATTTAAAACAGCATTTTTGAAAATCTTTTCAGCTGGGGATACTGTTGTTCTAAAAAAACAAACAAACCGCGGTATACCTTGAAAACGGTTATCATCCTGTGCCTACTCATAACTAAGCAACATATCTGTTAACGAGGAAGTAATATGTCCCAAAGCTTGCATACTCTTCTGTTACACACTCAAAAATATTTATTTTTCCTTCACAAAATAAGTATAATTATGCGAATTGGGACGCAGCACTAAACTAAAGTGTTACCAAAATATTTTGTTGCAAGGCAGCAGTCATTTGTTATGTCAGGGGTTTTCAGACTGAGGTCCAGGTGTGGTTGAGGGTTTGGAGGAAAAGCATAAACCTATATAATTGAAATGAATTGGTAAATTGAATGAATAAATTTACATTTATCAAAAATGCATATCAATTTACAACTTAACATAGATAACTGCATATTAGTAATTAGTATTAGTGGAAAACTGTAGTTTTGGGATTCGATTTACTTATGTAAATGCATATAAATATATTTCAGTTTTTATTATTTATTTGTTATATATGATTGAATAATATGTTAATATTTCGATATTTTGTGTACAATACAATTTGTAAAGAAATATGTTTGTTTTATGTATTTTATTTTTGTATTATGTATATTAGTGGACCAGACAAGTGGTTCTAATGGATAAAATAAGCATTTTAAACCTTAAATATATATATTTGTTAATTATTCTTTTTTTTATTTGGTAAGTTTTCATGAACTGAGCTGAAATCTTACCAAACAAAATTAAATATATATATTTGTATATTACAAAATGTTGTGCAGACATAACAAAAAACACAAGATTCTGTCTGACCATGGCAATTAGTATAAAATATAAAAAAAATATGTAAGAATAGAGGCATCACGGTGGCGCAGTGGGTAGCACGATCGCCTCACAGCAAGAAGGTTGCTGGTTTGAGCCCCGGCTGGTCAGTTGGTATTTCTGTGTGGAGTTTGCTAGTTCTCCTTGTGTTGGTGTGGGTTTCCTCCAGGTGCTCTGGTTTCCCCCACAGTCCAAAGACATGCACTATAGGTGAATTGAATAAACTAAATTGGCCGTAGTGTGTTAATGTATGGATGTTTCCCAGTGATGGGTTGCAGCTGGAAGGGCATCTGCTGTGTAAAACATATGCTGGAATAGTTGGCGGTTCATTCCGCTGTGGCGACCCCTGAATAATAAAGGGACTAAGCCGAAGGAAAATGAATGAATGAATTATGTTGAAATTAATTATACAAACTTGATGAATGTGTAAACAAATGAATAAATAAAGTACTATAAGAGGTGAAACCATATAATGTTGCATAATATAAAATAATAATTTTCCAAATTACATTTTAGACCCATTTATGATATTAATATCTATAATGGATAGCTTTTCCATGAGAAACCCCTCTTATCAAGATAGTAATTTAGGGGTACATGGCCTTAAAAACCTGGGCCCAGTTTTTCAAAAGTTATCCAGTGGGATTTTGGATCACGGATTGGATCAAATCTTGGAAATGGGTTTTTCAAAAGTGACAGAGGGATTTTGAATTAAGATCAGACCATGAAATCCAATCTTACATTTGATTTAGATCGAACCTGCCCTTTGGGTTATTCAAAACTTCGACCTTAGATCTATTTGATGAAAACAACAACAACAGGATTATCCTGATCCCATCAGAAGGGTGGATTCAGTTGTGATTTTTTAAGTGAATGATCACAAACTTAATGGTTACTGATGATATATGAATTCCTTCATATTTGAAGCATATATGAAGCATGTCACAACTAATGAGATCTGGTAAACAACCAGGGATGGGCAAAAATACATTGAAATATATTTTAAAATAAAATACCAAATATCTTAATTTTAGGTGTATCAAAATAAGCTACAAAATACAGCAGTCACAACGTGTATCAAAATAAAATACAGTATTTTGTATTTTAAAAAATACTACAAAATACTTTTACAAAGGAGCATGGCATTTCTTTGCAAATCTTCCATCAATTAGACCTATTCGATCAATCCCTTACCCATTAAACTGACTTAGTGAAGTAAACAATGTTTGATAGCAAATGTGGCCAGTAAGATTGCCATCATCTCTGTACAATGATATTCAACCTCTTAACATTTAAACATTTTTGATTTTACAGAAATCTATATTTTCTTTGCTACTGAACTCTCCAATATTCAATGTAAAGACTGTATTAGGAGTTTTTGATTATTAAATATTTCTGTTTCATATGTTGTGACATCTTAAGGCTTACATCTTTCCTCTTCATTAACTATACAGTGGACCTACTCATCAACTACAGGCATTTGAAACAGCCAAGTACTGTAGGAATCGCCACTGTAGGACTTATTTTTATGTTGTTTGTTTTAACGTCAAACATTTGGCATCAGCAACCCGTCCAGAACTACTATTATTTGTACAGTATACTCTTTCTCCTAAGGTTTTTTCAATTCTTCTTTAAATAGAAGAGTCAATAACATCCAAAGCACCATTCAGAGGGTGCATTTATATGATGTCTTGATGTAGATTTCTTACAAAGTATTTTACAGTATTTTAAAAATACAAGACACTAAAGTATTTTGATCCAAAATATTAAGCCATTTTCATCAGCCCTATCAAATACAATTACAAAATACGCATTTGAAATACATTCATTCATTCATTTTCTTTTCCGCTTAGTCCCTTTATTAATCAGGGGTCGCCACAGCGGAATGAACCGCCAACTTATCCAGCATATGTTTTACGCAGCAAATGCCCTTCCAGCTGCAACCCATCACTGGGAAACATCCATACACACTCATTCACACACATACACCACGGACAATTTTAGCTTACCAAATTCACCTATAGCGCATGTCTTTGGACTTGTGGGGGAAACCGGAGCACCCGGAGGAAACCCACGTGAACACGGGGAGAACATGCAAACTCCACACAGAAATGCCAACTGACCCAGGCGAGGCTCGAACCAGCGACCTTCTTGCTGTGAGGCGACCGTGCTACCCACTGTGCCACCGTGACGCCCTATTTGAAGTACATTCATTTTCTTTTCGGCTTAGTCCCTTTATTAATCAGGGGTCGCCACAGCGGAATGAACCGCCAACTTATCCAGCATATGTTTTACACAGCGGATGCCCTTCCAGCTGCAACCCATCACTGGGAAACATCCATACACACTCATTCACACACATACACCACGGACAATTTTAGCTTACCAAATTCACCTATAGCGCATGTCTTTGGACTTGTGGGGGAAACCGGAGCACCCGGAGGAAACCCACGTGAACACGGGGAGAACATGCAAACTCCACACAGAAATGCCAACTGACCCAGGCGAGGCTCGAACAAGTGACCTTCTTGCTGTGAGGCGACCGTGCTACCCACTGTGCCACCGTGACGCCCTATTTGAAATACATGTAGGCTATCATAAATACTGCCCATCCCTGTAAACAACAAAACAATATCAAAGCAGTATTGTATTAGAATAAACTAAAAAATGTCAAATGTTTGTTGATTACAGTGTTTCTTTGCTAAGCCAGTAGGCTACACTGTTTGTTCCATTTAAGGCTCTGGTAAACAGGATTTGGTAATCCTGAAATTTGGTATTTGGATCACAGTGATCCAACCCAACGTTGCTTTAAAAAACTGTCATAAAAGTAAGATAGATCAGTTAATCCTGGATAGCAAAACAGGATTTCCAAATCTGTATCAAATTAAATTTTTTGAAAAACTGGCCCCCGGAAATCCAACCTGGAAGTTAGTCTATCAGTTGTAAATGTTTAAAACTGCATCATTTTTTATTACACTGCATCCTAATCTTGAAAAGTAAAACCGCACTTAACCATTAAAACAGGTTATTTAATTAATTTTATAAGTCATTCTTTTATTTATGTATTCTTTTTTCATTCAAAATTTAGATATCCAAAGTCATATTCATATTTATAAATCCCGTCACCAACCTCAGCACAGGTGTGGGTCATCATCATCATCATCATCATCAACACTACGTACACGCAAACTAATTAGCCTTAATGAATAGAAATCAGGTGCGGGTGATCAGAGTTGTCATTAATACCCGTTAAAAGCAGCGAGCGGGGTTTTCGTTTGCGTGGGCAATAGCAGACTGTATTTGCGGTTTAATTAGTCAGCAGGCGATATGTGGCACAGTAACACATTAGCGTGGTTTATTTCGGTCTTTCTCCTCGCTGAATGTTACCCTCGCGTTCACCACGGTCCACACTATCACCGAGGCTCCGTAAGCCAGCAGCTGTTGAGCACTCAGTTTCAGGCGGCGATTCCGCAGATTCAGACGCCATTAACGGACCCGGTTCCTCCGCGAGCGGTGAGCGTGTACTGCCATGCGGAGGCGATAGAGGTCGTGATAAACACAGATCTGTTAGCGGGCGGTCTGCCGGTGTTTGCCGAGGAGCTGTGGCTCGGGCCTGAAGCGTCTGCAACATCATGTGGGGTTGTGCAAACTGGACCAGCACTGCTGACTATACTGGCTTCACTTCAGGATTGCGGAACACAACTATCTGTAAGATCACTAACTGCTTTCATTTCATGCTGACAATAGCCTATTACTATAGCAACTATCACAACAGATTAAATCAGGTGGTACTTTGCTATAGTATGATAAAAAAATATATAATAATAATAATAATAATAATAATATCCAAGTGATTACTATCTGTAAGGAAATATAAATAAATAAATAATTTTATTATCATTTCTTGAATTGTTACTTTAGTTTAGCTTGGCTCTGAACAGTCAATGTTATTAGCCCCTTAATGTCCCCAAGAAATCAAAACCAACCATTATTTTGTCAGTTGCTTGGCTTTTTATTTATTTTTCAAAAATCAAATTCATTTTATTAAACTATTAGAATTACAGTATTTTATCCATAACCTACTGAAGAATTAATAGTAACATTGTTAACATGTTACTAATAAACATTTAAAAAACCATGCGAATAAAAAGCTTTTTTTTTAATTTATTTTTTTTATTATTATTTAATGGCACCAGGGTAATCTTTCTGACCCCTTTACTGCACTCATGTACATTTTAAAAATGAATAGTCCACAGCTGAACATGGAGGATGGTCACAAGTGGCGTGCTCCATAATTGAACAATGAATAGACTTGGGCATATTGGTATGTTCTCTGTGTGCAAGGTTTATATATTTATTACCACCTCAGAATATCGGGGCTTGTGAGTCACTGGCATTTTTATTTTGGGGGTTGTAGGCTAAAATGTTTGGGTGACCTAGATGACCTAAACTTACCTAGTTAAGCCTATTAAACTGCATTTACCATGGATAGAAGTTCATCTTGCAAAATAACTAGTAAAATATGTACGTTCATGGCGAAGACAAATGTATTAGTTTAAAAGGTGATCTTACCATTAGGAAGTACTTCGGGATATATTTGAAAGCTTACAGTAGGGATAATTTCTTATCAAGATCAATAACTTGGAGGGTAATGCCAAGAATGTTTGAGCTTTTCTGGCTAATCCAAAAAAAAAAAAGCAGAAAGTGTGTGATTGGATTATGGATGAGAGACCAGCCACGATCGAGCCTATCATGTGCTCCTTAAATTAGTTAAACTTCAAATAGTTGTTACTTTGTGTAGTCTTGACTTTGTCATGTATTTTTACAGTGCACATTGACTGGCTGTTTTGTTCAAATGTAGCCATCAGTTTCTGATGATTTGCTTTGAGTATTTAGAGCATGTTGGTTTCTTTGTGTCTGGAAAACTAATTGGCTATACAACAGCTTGGTGCATCTATAGAGAACTGAACTTGACGATGCTAATTTCATTTGTGTTACAAGCTAATCTGGGGTTTTATTGTTTTCTCAAAGGTAACTGGGGACTCTCTGTTATATTCCAATGTCGTTGTCTATTCTCCTCTACCGTCTCCTGATGGTGTACTTTACACGGATGGTGCAGCCATACCTGTCCAGTGCCAATACCAGAGGTGAACTACCAGACCACACAATTTCATCAGTGGTTTGAGCTTCTATTAATGTATGTATTATTATTTTCCCACTTCAAATCCATTGAAGGCGGTACAGTGTTGACAGTGCAGCAGTGGTACCTGCTTGGGTTCCATTTGATTCCTCTGTTTCGGCCACAGATTATCTGGACTTTAGTCTTCGGCTGATGACCGGTACAGTATTATGCAAAGTTCCACTTCTGTGTTAATTAGTTGTTTACTTGTGTTTGTTTATTTTCTATTTATTAATATTTTTTCCTAGGTGACTGGCAGTATGAGAGGGGCTCAAATGTTTTTTTCCTTGGAGATGAGATCCACCTTCAAGCGTCAGTTAAACTGGCCTATCACTTGCCTCTGCTTGTGTTTATCGACGGGTGTGTGGCTACACCAACTCCTGATGTGGATGCCAGTGAAGTCAAATACTCCTTTATAAATCATCATGGGTGAGGTTTATTTTTAGCTAACTAAATATAAATAAATATTGATTGTTCCTTCGTGTTAAGTTTGTTGTTTAAGCATGTTAGTGAGTTGCTTGACCATAACCTCATTTGTTACCCTTTAAGTTATGCAAAGTTTGCTCTGAGGTTTTGATTTTATTTTTTTTGCCAAAACTGCAGATTCTGTGTCACCTAGTGTACATGACCGTTCTTTAAAGATATGATGCATTTATTTGTAGAAGGTAACTTGTTTTCTTAGGAATGAGTAGCTGAACTCAAAGACTGATCTGGAAATTCAGTGTCTCGCTCTAATCTTACTATGGCAATATCAATCTGTTTGCAAACTTTAATTTTGGCATTGAGCTTTTAAATCTGCTCTAATCTTGAGGACTGCTTTCAGATGTCTTGCAGATAGCAGGAGTCCAAACTCTAACTCCAGGTTCTTGCAGAGGAGCGACGGAAATCATCTAAACCTACAACTGGATGCCTTCAGGTTCCACAAGTTCACAGGCAACTTGGTGAGAAACTTCACTTTTGTTCTTTTTTTTTTTTTTTTTTTTTTTTACCTAAAAAAGAAATGTGCCTTTTAAGCAGCTGGGTTTCCATCACCCTGTGCTATTGCTTGAGTCATATTAGATGAGTGATTGAAACTTTAGTTTTGCGTTTAAAATCCCATAATTTGTAAAAGCTTTGCCCTCACATGAGGTAGCTTTGGATGGGTTGTGCTTGCCTCGTTTAGAGTTAGTTACTAGATTAGTCAGCTGCTCAACCCTGATGGCAATGCATTCACTTCACATTTGGAATGGAAAACTCATGCTATGACATTTGCATTTGACTGTAATTGCTGAAAGTCCTAGCATGCTTGCTGAACTTCACAATTTATAAAATTTAGTTTAATCTTAATTTTGCTGTCAAATTTTCAGAAATGTATTCCCCATCCTACCTCTTCTAGATAAGGTGTTTTATGACTTGAAAGTATCTTTAGTTTCCATTGGATAATTTGTAACAATTCAATTAATCTGAGTATTCCATACTTTAAACCTGTATTCAGTGGAGTGAAATTAGTCAGGTTTTTTTTTTTTTTTTTTTTAGAGCCAAAACGAATTCAAAATGGTTGCTCTGTCATGCAATTTTGGAACCTTGTACCCAATGCACAGACTTTTTTTAAATTTAAGCCAGCCTCAATGCTTTCAGTGAACTGTCCTTCCATAAAATTGCCACGTTTAATGTCTGTCTTTTATAAATCTTTTTTTTTTTTTTCTCTCTCTCTCTCTTTCTGGTTTTATATGAAACAGGTCTATATCCATTGTCACGTGAAGGCCATCCCTGCTGCATATTCACTGAATGTGAAGAATCGGGCTTGTTCTTTCATTGACCAAAGGTATGTTTAAAATCGATGGTAGTTATTTTAATCCTAAATTGCTGGTTCTTAATTGAAAGACTCGTGCACGTTCCAGGTGGCAGTCGGTGGATGGAAATGATGAGGTATGTAACACCTGTGAGCCGTCCAAACCAGTTGTGGCTGAACCAGAGCAGCTTTTCCACATCGCACTGACCCCTCCAGTCATGCAGCCTAATTTGGCCCCCAAACCAGGGCCTGCTGGTTTCTTTCATGTGAGACCAGGTCAGTCAATGGAACCTTTTAAAGCTCCCATACAGTCAAAGTCATCTGCCTTTGGTGGTCTGTCAAAGAGAGGAACTGACTCGAGCAAAGGTTTGCACAATTTTGACGTCCCATTGGTCTTCGGTTTTGTTATCTGGCACTTAAATGCCTTTGTCTTAAAACAGAGTGGATGAAGATTGCTACCTTGGGTCCTCTGTTTCTGAGCCCAAAGCAAGAAACCCACGTCCAGTCAACTGAAGGCCCCCAGTTTGGCTTGGACAATGTCTTCGCCGCATCTTTTGCTGCGGAGCCAGAAATCTTCAACTTCAACGAGACGAGACCCATTGAGGATGAGCTGAAGCTGGAACCAGCTCCGAGGTTTATAAGCTTCAGTCCGTTACAGAAGAGCACGTTTCTTAATGTTTCTGACCTTTTCACTGCAGAAGAGGGAAGTGGGTTTGAGTAATGACCCCCACTTGGAAAGGAGAAATGTTATGTGATCTTTTCTAAAATAAAAGTTTTATAATCTCTAGACTTGTCTTGGTCCTTTACAACGAATACTGTGCTCCTAGAAATGAATAAGTTTGTTGCACCATGCAAGTATATTCAACTTTGAAAACCTTGTTACTCAGCATGGTTACTTCCTGGTTTTTGTTTAGCCAGTCAGTAAAGGCACATTTCCATTTACCCTTCAAATTACACCAAGAAATTGTCACTTTAATGTACACCGAATAGAAAAGCGTGAATTGTACAAACTCTGAGCAAAGGTTTTTACGCTCGCCTGAGGTCTTTAGGACAGTTAACAGGATTTTTGCAGGTTTCTGACTTCTAAAGCATAAAAGTACCATAATACGTTTGCAGATATTTCAGAAACATGCCAAGTGATTTTATTTTTTTTTTTTTAAATAAAACCTACTCCATGCCAGCTTACCCAATTATATCAGCACCTTGCCTTGTTGGAAAACCACATTTCAGTCAGGAAGGCTCTCAAAGCATGTGTCTGACTGAAATGTGACCTTGGGTGGACCGTAACAGACTCCAAAATGAGACACAGATTCAGAGTTCCACATGAGGTTATTAATTAGCAAATAATATAAATATTAGGAATGTAAACATTAGGTGAGCAGGTTACATTGTAACCCTGTGTCCTAACAACATGCTACGTGATACAGCCATTCAGAAGCACAGAATAGTGCACTCACAAATGGTAAGGTTTACAATCTAATTAATACATATTAAACCTCTTAAACATTAAATGTTCATGCTGAATCACTGATGTGCTGGTTTTCATTTCACAGTTCTAAAGTTCAATTTCAAACGTCTTATTTTCAAGATCTGAGGTGAACTATCTGCTGCTGCTATCAGTAGTACGGCAATAAATGTCATGTAAAATGGCATTCAAACTCCCATTATTAGCATTTAACACTGAATAAAGCACATGTGCTGTACCTGAGGTGATCAGTTTATCCTGTTGTTCAGCTGCAAGAAATATAAGCCGTTTCTAATATCAATTCGAGGTGTTGGTTAGGACAAAAACTCCTTTTAATATGAAAATATTCCTTCTATCGTGTGCCGTTGCTTTTATTTAGAACACGACTTACATCTGTCTTTAGGCTCCATAGTCAGACTCGCTGTTGGTCGTCAATCTGGCAACTTGAATTTGTTTTGATCCAGGAATGCATTACCTAGTTCAACCACTGGGTGTCAAACTTACATACTGCACTTTTAAGGCCATCAAGAATGAAATTTCAGATTTATATAGGGCTAAATGCTGAGGATTTTTTTTTTTATAGTGCTCCAGCAGAAGTTATTTACATGCCCCATCAAGAAACGAATTCTTATTATTAGTAATTTATCAAGTAGACCTAGTTGTATACATAATTTTTTCCAACAACTTTAAAAATACTCTATAAAACTTTAAGCTAAATTTATGCACAACAGACTGATATTAGTTATAAATTGAGTTTTGAGATGTATTGTTGACTGTTGGTGTTGTTAATGTAAAGCTATCGAATCAATCCAACACACCCCCAAATGTAAATTAAGACCCGTTTAAAATGATTTAAAACCTACACGTCAATATTTCAGCAGATTTAAGACCTTTTAAGGCCTACAATTTTTTTGAAATTGAAGACCCCGCGGACACCCTGGTTTAATTGTTTTTGCAAAACCGCAAAGAAAATGCATTTACATGCCACATAGGAGTGTATCATTTGTGATGGGATGGCATCCCTATATGATGTCCAGTTAATGGATTAATAATGTTATTTAAAACACATCTTCATAGTCTGTTAAATGTATTCCGCAGATGAAGCTAGAATATTAATGCTGTGTGCAAATTACATGTTATACACAAGCAAATTTATTTTAATCGTGTTGATTTGAGGGACTAAACTTATCTAATGTGCAGCTGCTGTCCAACGTTGGTGGCTTATTCAAATTCAGAAATAAAAACATTAAAGGTGCAGTATGTAAGTTTGACACCCAGTGGTTGAACTAGGTATTGCATTCCTGGATCAAAACAAACGCAAGGTTGCCAGATTGAGGACAGGAGCGAGTGACTTAAATAGTTTTCTAAATAAAAGCAACCATAGAAGGAATATTTACCATATTAAAAGGAGTTTTTGTCCTAACCAACACCTCGAATTGATATATTAGAAACGGCTTCTATTTCTCACAGGTGAACAACAGAAAACTGACTATGATCACCTCAGGTACACCACATGTGCTTTATTCAGTGTTAAATACTAACAATGTGAGTTTGAATGCCATTTTACATGACATTTATTGCCATACTGCTGAAAGCAGCAGCAGATAGTTCACCTCAGATCTTGAAAATAAAATAAACAGTTTGAAACTGAACTTCAGAACTGTGACTCAGTGCAAGCCAACAAATATCAGTGATTCACCATCTACATTTAATAATGTTAAAGAGGTTTAATATGTATTAAATAGATTATAAACTTTACCATTTTGTGAGTGAGTGCATATTCTGTGCTTCTGAATGGCTGTATTTAAATTTATGTTGTGTTTCGTCTGGTGCAAACAGCCAAATTGCTTATCGCTGAGTATCTCGTCACGAGTGGCATGGTGGCGCAGTGGGTAGCGCTGTCGTCTCACAGCAAGAAGGTCGCTGGTTCGAGCCTCAGCTGGGTCAGTTGACATTTCTGTGTGGAGTTTGCATGTTTTCCCTGTGTTGGCGTGGGTTTCCCCCACGTCCAAAGATGCCTAGGTAAATTGGGTAAGCTAAATTGTCCGTAGTGTGTTAATGGGAGTGCATGGGTGTTTCCCAGTGATGGGTTGCAGCTTGAGGGGCATCCGCTGCGTAAAACATATGCTGGATAAGTTGGCGGTTCATTCTGCTGTGGCGACCCCAGATTAATAAAGGGACTAAACCGAAAAGAAAATGAATGAATCTCGTCACAAAGCCTGTTGTTAGGACACGCGGTTACAATGTAATCTGCTCACCTAATGTTTACGTTCGTAATATTTATATCATTTGCTATTTAATAACCTCATGTGGAAATCTGCGTCTCATTTTTTCTGCTACTGTCCACCAGAGGTCGCATATCGGTCACGAGCGCATGCTTTCAGAGCCTTTCTGAATGAATGAATGAAATACGCAGTTTTCCAGCAAGGCAACCCAGGGTACTGAAATATAATTGGTTAAACTGGCATTAGGCAGGTTAAAATTACCAAAACAAAGACAGCGTTCCTGCATGGAAAGCACATTTTCAAAGCAGAATATCTGACTTCAGCATTGTTTTTCAGATAAACAAGAATGTTCACGTGGCATGTTTCTTAAATATCTGCTAACATATTATGGAAATGTTATGCTTTAGAAGAGTCAAAAACGTACATACAGCACCTTTAAGGCTTCTTCAAAACCGTTCTCAAAGTAACTTGTAAATACTAGATAATGATTTTACGCATTCAATTTTTTTTATGGGGATTTATTTGTGCATTCAATTGCTTGTATTTTATAGCTAACATTGTTTTGAGGTATTGAATTTAGTCTTAATATAACTGTAGTTCATTAGTCTATTTGGCAATTAAATATGGCATAATGCATTCATTTTATTTAAACCACATACGTGGCCTGTCTATTGACTTGCCATTAAAGCTTGTATGTAGCTTGGTGAAAAATAAGTGCATTGACTGCAAGGAGTATGAAAAAAAAAAAAATCAGATTTCAACAGGTTAAATTGACAATTTTTAGTTTGAAAGATGTAAGTTGGGAGGACTAGAAAAGTACATTTGATTCAACTACATTTTAGGAAGCAAGAACTGTCCCCATGGTTTTTTTATGACTTATGGGAGGACAAGTTTTAGTTTTTAGGCTTGGCATTCAAAGCATAAAATTGTTACATTTGTGATGTGTGCTTTTCATAAGGACAGAATTGCATGACTCTATACTAATATTAGTATTAGAAATACTTGATTAAGCCATGCAACTCACCAGCATCATGTTGACAGATGAGGTCATTCAAATTACACTGATTATGAAGAACATTTGAGAATATACAAATTTAAAAATGTGACTGCATATATAGTGTGACTATCATTGACACTGCAGTAGAAATTCGCTCTATTGGCATTCAGATCATTGTGTAAGCATTATTTATTTGTCATATAATGGAAAAAACAACAACTCAGGAGTGCACTTAATCATTAGAAAATCTTATACAGCCCCTTGAAATGAATCATTTTCATGTGCCATAAAGTAAAAACTGCACATTAAACAAACTGTTAAAATAATATGCTATATTAATATCCTTGTGAATTATAATAACAAAAGTAAAGTGTGGTTCAAGTCAAAATTGTCAAATAAATAAAATACAAAACATCATATTCCGCAGCATATCTCAATAAATAAATTCATGAATTATAACTTAAGGAAACATTTCGCACCTTCTATGGATTCAGGACTAATCTAGACCCATAAAACCACGAGTCCAATTTTGGCACATCTTGTGAGTGCTGTTTAGATATCTTTGGTTCATGACCCAGGACCACAAAGCCAGTCATACGTTTTAATTGTTTACATATACAGTAGTCAGCATTCAAAGCGGATCACCTTTCATCAAAGTTGTCCTAAAACTATTGAACACCCATTCTTGTCCACCCATTTGATTCACTTTGAATGTTGACTACTGTACATAACCTGAATAAATAAGCTTTCCATTGGTGGTTTGTTTGGATAAGACAACTATTTGAAGACATGGAATCTTAGAATACTCTAAATACTGAGCAAATCACCTTTTAAAGCTGTCTAAATTAAGTGCTTAGCGGTGCACATTACTAATCAATAATTGAGTTTTGACATATTTATAGTAGAACATGATCTTTACTTAGTATTCTAATCCTTTTTGGCTTAAATCCATAATTTCTACTAATGTTATTGCCAACATAAGACTGGTTTTGTGGTGCAGGGTCA
>CAIGQV010019086.1:422438-441337 GCA_903798115.1 Danio jaintianensis
TGTGAACACACCCTCAGTTTCTCATTCAATTCACTCACATGACCCTGAACAGTACTTTACAGTCATAACTCATGATAAACATGCTATTTTGGTAAAATAGAGACATTTTTCTTTACAAAACTATATTCCACTCAGCCTTGGTCATTATATTAATCAATCTCTGAGTAATATTTTGCAAGTCAAGGTAGCATATTGCATGTTTTGAACACTTTAGGATTGCACGTACTGTAATTACGAACCATCCCACTGCAGTCAGCATACAATAAAAGTGGTTAATAAGTTACCACGAGCGCTACTTCTTTTGTATAACAGATTTAGCTCTTATATACTTGACGGTCTCTTTGATGTTATTGTCATCGGGTGTCATTTTCACCAGGTGTGCCATTCGTCTGAAACCGTCCACCAGACCCGCTCCGGTCAGAGCCGAACACGGCTGAATGAACCAGTCTCGATCACTGCAGCTCTTTCTCAGGTTAAACTGCTCTGTGATCTCAGTTACCGTCGCAGCTCCTACAATATCCTGCTTGTTGGCAAGAACCACCACCGGGAGCCCCCTGAGGTGCTCACTTTTTAGGGACTGTTCCAGGACGCCCTTGGCCTCGTCCAGTCGTTTAATATCAGAAGAGTCTATGACGAACACAATCCCGGCCGTGTCCTGGTAAAAGTTCCTCCAGAAGGCTCGCATCTTCGCCTGACCTCCAACGTCCCACACGGTCAGGCTGATTTTATCCCGGTTCTTCTTGGCTTCGATCATCTCCACGTTGAATCCGATCGTAGGAACCGTGTGGAAGTTCTCATCGTATTTCAGTTTGTAAAGAAGAGTCGATTTTCCAGCATTGTCGAGTCCTAGGAGGAGTATACGTGCTTCGGGTTTGTGTCTGGACCCCGAGTGGCCCATTGTAAAATGTCAGATGTTCACACAAACACTGCTCACAGCCTTCTCTTAGCAATTGTGAGTTTACATTAGAGGGTGCCTGCGTTACTCAGTAATGCATTATAACTCGCTTATCATAGCTCTGTATGATTAATGGGTCAAAGTATCACAGGACACCTCCCTAATGATATGCTAAGAATGCCTGGAACGGTGTCCATGTCTACAAACACATCTATTAATGTACACGTTGAAATGTGCAGTCAAATATTCCACGATTAAAGAAAACAAAATCACTTTCATGGAATATTGCGTCAAGTTCAACAAGGATGAAAGCAGAAAACGTTCAGTTTCAAGTAAAATGTGATGGCTTTTGACTTACGAAGTTAAGTTGCTTCAACATAAATAAATAAATAAATAAATAAATAAAACAAAATAAATAATTGAAAGTTGAAAGTTAAGACTGTTTCCAAGACACATGTGACCCAAAATATGATGGTCTCTTCATTGTTCATCAGCTGACCACATGAATGACTATGACCTGGCAGGTATGACAAGCAGACTTGCTTAAAAACAGCTTATAACTAAACAATGTCTTGAAAAAGTCTGTCAAGAAATGTTGTCAAACCAAACAAAAATTACTTCAGGAATCCGTTGGAACTGACATACCAACTTCCACTGGATGAAAATGACAGTGGTGCCACATTTAGTAATCCTCAGAAGGGATTTCAGAAAGAAATCTGAAAAAACAATGAGCCAAACTCCACATCCAGTTTCACCTTTGCCTTGCGATGGTTTTATCTATCCACACCCCGCCAGTTGTATCAGCCACAAAAACCAGTCCAGGGCAGTCTCCGTGACAGCTGCAGCCGCGCCGGCGTCTCTCCGAGGCGGCTTCATTCTGACCGAGGTCCGGTCGCCATTTCCCCTGCCAAATACGCTTTTCACACAACTTTATAGTTGCAAGTGACGCGAACTCGTTAAAATCAGACGTCCTTGAACTACACTGACCCATTTTTTTGTTTCCCGAGTGTTGTAAACTACGTTAAACTCGGCGACAAAACGCACCTTTATACAGCAGCCACTGAACTACTATGTGTGTCAGTTCCAGTAAGAGAGTGTGTGTATGTGTAGATTTATAGAAGGCTTACTCACTGACAACAGGCACCAGTCTTAGAGGGTTTAGTGCTGGACTCTATTCTGAGGCTTTACACCTGGTCCCGGTTGTCACGATGGACCGCCCAGCATCCCTTAAAGTCCGGTATGTTGCGCGCACGGGCGGTGTACGGTTACCGCGACCGGGATGTGGAAATACGTGTGTCCTGCTGTATGTCAGGAAGAATGCAAACAGCCATGTGTGCCATATGGCTATTATTGTGTGTTTTATATTTGCTTCTTAATTTATGAGCTCACGCCAAACCACCTCTGCTGAAGAAAACAAAACGCTAACACGTTGGACATATACTCGACGGGAGTTTACTGTTAAATAAATTACGTCATGAGATTTTTTTAACCAGTTAATCAGGTTACAACTGATTAAACAGATTATTTTTTTTTTTTTTAAGTTTTACAAAGTTGTAACTTAATATTTTGAGTTTAACAGATGTAAGTTGAGATGACTAGAAAAGTTTAATTTGATTTAACTACATTTTAGGCAGCTAGAACTGACGTCATGATTTATGAGAGGACAAGTTTTAGTCAGTTTTTAGGCTTGGCATTTAAAGTATTCAATTTAGTTATGTTTATATTATATTTAATATGTGATGTGTGCTTTCATAAGGACAGAAAAACTGATAACGGTATACACGCATCATAGATATTTACATTAGATGTCGCGTACCCTGTTGTTGTCTATTGGCATAGATATTTACATTAGATGTCGCCTACCCTGTTGTTGTCTATTGGAAGGAATGTGTCAATAGAGCCGCCATTTTAGTACAGGGTAGCGCTCCTTTGAAATTAATGCGGGACAAAGGTGCAGTGTAGGACTGGCCATCCAGAGCCAGAGATATACACACATATATCTATGATCTGGAGTTTCCCCGGTGGTCAGTACGCAAATATTTTTTTAAATTACGAAAATGATAATTTTACATCACTTTTCTACATCGATGGATAAGTGACCGCACGGGCATTGCCGATAAAGTGTGTGTTTGTGTGCATGAAAATGTATTACACTCCCTCCCTGTTAAATTTGATCTAATCCGTGTCCTGAAACACCCCCCCTCTCCTGCTTTCACTTCTCATTCTAACGGAGGGAGCGATTCGTTTGTGAATGAATCTTCGTTATGAACGACTCGTTCACTTAGCCGACAATAATACAAGTTTCTGGCACCGCAGCGTCTTGTTGTCATATTTTCTTTTCATTGTTTGCGGATTTTATTCAACAAAACTAGCATAAGCCTAGAATTCAGTGCAGGTTGATGCTACTTTGCCTTATGATTAGTGCAGTAAGAGACTGTATTATCATCATTAATGTTACTTGTTGAGCACAAAAGTTTGTAACATACAAAAAACGTAAAAAAACCTATGAAATGTTCTGCCTTTGTGCTTTGTTTTCTTTGTTTGCTCGTTACTACACCCGTAAGCAGCGCTAAAGTCCAGCATCTTCACATTGGCTTTGGTCTTGACTAGTGTGGTTGAATGACATTTGTCCTGGGAGCACTGTACAAATGTGGCGGCGCTATTGACGCATGCTGAGGGTCCGTTTGCGATATCTAGTGTATATATCTATGCACACGCATGGGTGCGGTGTACGGTTACTGTGCCCGGGATGTGGAAATACGCGTGTCCTGCGGTATGTCAGACAGAATGCGAACAGCCGGTGCCATATGGCTATTATTGTGTTCCTTTTGTATTTGCTTCTTAATTTATGAGCTCACGCCGAACCACCTCTGCTGAACAAAACAAAATGCTAACATGAAAAATGCTTTACATATACTCGACGCGAGTATGTCGTAAAAAAAATGACCTCATGGTTTTTTTTTTTTTTAATCGGTTAATCAGGCTTCAACTGATTAAATAGATTTTTTTAAGTCATACAAAGTTGTAACTTAATATTTTGAGTTTAACAGATGTAAGTTGAGATGACTAGAAAAGTTTAATTTGATTTAACTACATTTTAGGCAGCTAGAACTGACGTCATGATTTATGAGAGGACAAGTTTTAGTCAGTTTTTAGGCTTGGCATTTAAAGTATTCAATTTAGTTAAATATGTGATATGCGGTTTTCTGTTCCTATGAAAAGCACACAACAGTATACACGTGGCTGTTACCACGTCCGGGATGTGGAAATACGTGTGTCCTGCGGTATGTCAGACAGAATGCGAACAGCCGGTGCCATATGGCTATTATTGTGTTCGTTTTATATTTGCTTCTTAATTTATGACCTCACACCGAACCACCTCTGCTGAACAAAACAAAATGCTAGCAGTAGTTTTAATCAGGTCAGGCTGGCTTTATCTGGTTTCAGAGGGGCTTTGACCACTCTTTTTAGCCAGTCTCAGCAGCTGTTAGGACTACTAAAACCAGCTAAACATCTGGGTCACAGATAGCAGCGTGGCATTGATTCACTGTTGAAATTCTGTCAGAATCATCATTTTGGTTGAGGTTGAATATTCAATGCTGAATGAAGTTAGTTGACGATATTCACATTGAACCAATGCTGATAATTTATGCATTTCCCAGTGTTGGAAATACACACATTGAATTAACGTTGATAATCACGTCTCATTGTTGAAAATACTTACATTAAATCAATGTTGAAAATTTACCCATTTTTCCAACAATGAATTACTCTCATTTAATTAACAATGATAATTCAACCATCATGGGCGGCACGGTGGCTCAGTGGTTAGCACTGTCGCCTCACAGCAAGAAGGTTGCTGGTTCGAGTCCCGGCTGGGCCAGTTGGAATTTCTGTGTGGAGTTTACATGTTCTCCCCATGTTCGTGTGGGTTTCTGCTGTGTGCTCCGGTTTCCCCCACAGTCCAAAGACATGCGCTATAGGTGAATTGAATAAACTAAATTGGCCGTAGTGTATGTGTGTGAATGAGTGTGTATGGGTGTTTCCCAGTACTGGGTTGCAGCAGGGAGGGCATCCGCTGTGTAAAACATATGCTGGATAAGTTGGTGGTTCATTCCGCTGTGGCGACCCCTGATGAATAAAGGGACTAAGGCAAAGGAAAATTAATGAATGAATGAATTCAACCATCATTGAATGCTCAGAATGTATGTCTATGTCTATTTTGTGATCAAGCTGCTACTGTAAACAATTAAATGAACCAAACAATGATTTATTTCTGTGATATTTGAAATGATAATGAGTTTTTTTTATTTTGGTAATGTTATGAATAAAGTAATTAGGAAATATCTGGTCCACTGCCGAATCTGTCTTTCTCTTTTTTTTTTTTTCCAGCTGAAGACATCTCAAAGATGGGCATCTTGATGGTGAGCTAGGTCTCCCCAAATGATGTTGTGAACATGGCTGTGATTCTGGAGGTGGGGACTGTGATTTTGGATCTCAAAGGTCTTCCAGATGATTTTGAACTATATGCTTTGACCATAAACTTTTCAGCTCATTTTTATTAGCCGCATTTCAAAGGCTCATTATTCTTCAGGAGTGATGTTTCTATGTTGTGATGTGGTCTTCTTTAATGTTTTACAACAGATCAATACAAAGGATGTAGAGAAATGTGTAAAACCTTCCCATGTGGACGTTTTTAATATTGTAATTGTGGGTTTAAATACTGTAATAGGGGCAGCACGGTTGCGCAGTGGGTAGCACAATCGTCTCACAGGAAGAAAGTCGCTGGTTCGAGCCCCGGCTGGCTCAGTTGGCGTTTCTGTGTGAAGTTTGCATGTTCTCCCTGTGTTGGCGTGGGTTTCCTCCGGGTGCTCCGGTTTCCCCCACAGTCCAAAGACATGCGCTATAGGTGAATTGAGTAAACTAAATTGGTTGTGGTGTATGAGTGTGTGTGTGAATGCGAGAGTGTATGGGTGTTTCCCAGTAATGGGTTGTAGCTGGAGGGGCATACGCTGCGTAAAACATATGCTGGAATAGTTGGTGGTTCATTCCGCTGTGGTGACCCCTGATAAATAAGGGACTAAGCCGAAGGAAAATAAATGAATGAATGAAAATGAACTGTTCGGCAAAAACATGATCATAACTTAATGGAAATGACAGTAAAAGAACTACTTTTGATGGCTCAACTTATACAACTGAGTTCATTTTTTGCATGGTTTATTTTGAGTTTTACTTATTTAGATAAGTTCAGGTAACTAAAGTGAAGGCGTTTTTTTATTTTTTTTTAAATGCACCCAATAAGTTCAGCTAACTTAAGTAAAGTTTAAAAAACAGAATCAAATACGTTTAGCTAACGAAAAGTGAAGGTTTTTTTAAACTGCATCCAAAAAGTGAAGTTTGCATTTGTTTTTTGTATTTGTTTATACAACATTTCTGGTTCTTAAATCTGATTGGCTGTTAGCCGTGAGATATTAAAGCAATATCAGCACTCATACAGCCTCTTCACCCTTGTGTATTACTCAGCCCGCACTAGGACTAAAGAGGGACTAAACAACTTGCTACAGTTTGACAAATATTGCAGCTGTTGGACAACATAATGTACTTTTGAGGCTTTTTTTAGGCGAGAATGTAGTTGTTTAGATTGCAACTGTGCAGTTTATTTCGAAGGACAGTGCCTATTTTAAATATTTATAATTTCGAAGATTCAGCACGTCGGCAGCCATCAGCCTGTCTTAACTGAGCAGACCAAAGACGGTTGACGTTCCGCCACAAGATGGCGACAGAGACCACATAATGAATCCTTAGGAAAGAAAAAAAAAACCTCTAAATTTCAAACCACAGCTGATCAAATCATTACAGAACAGGTAAGTGACATTCTAAGATGATATTTCTCTTTTGTATTTTGTAGTGCTGTATTTATACCATAGTAATTTGGTAGTGTTTGCTTTGCTTTGGCTTTTTCGGGGTTAATTATTGTGATCTCCCGATTGCAACAGAGAAATACTGGGAAATCTCTGTAGACTGATGGCATTTCATGCCGTTCAGCCGTATAATCTTAAAATGTGAGCAAAATCACCTGTTTTGTCATCACTTTAGACATTACACTATAGAATCATTCAAATACTAGCTCTAAAGTGATGTTGGTGAATTAGCAACAGTTTCTGCTATTCTGACCATCAGCTGCAGATGTGAATGAATGGCAGAAGAAAATAGTTCCTTGTACAAAAGGGTTTTTGAGACTCTCCGTGTTTGATTTTCAGTTTTATATACACGATTATGCCGTCAAACTGTTGTATAAATGCAATATCACACTCATAGCAGTGCGATATGGCTGTATATTGTCACTGGTGAGTGGCGTGCATTGGCTCAAGGCCGCCTTAGTGTCCCACCAGTGACGATATACAGCCATATCGCACTGCTACTCTTGTGATATTGCTCATATATGACACGTGCACACACACACACACACTATTAAAGAGAACAAAAACGATTAGTTTTAGCTTGACTTGTAAGGTTTATTTAAATCGCTTTAATCTCCCACATACATTTCACACAGTGCAAGAAATTCAGATTTTGTGTAGACAGGGATTTGTGCCAATTTCTTTTTCTGTTTTTAAGTTAACATTTAAGTAACATTTCTTAAGAGGAAAGTTGAAAAACTGTAAGCCAGTATTAATCCAACAGTCTTCACAAAGTAAATACACATCATATAACCCTAAATCTGTCCACTGCAGTCTGCATATAGCCATTAAAATAGTGACCTAAACACAGGAGTGACTGGAGACCTGACGATCATGAACGGGACCGGTTATGACGTTAAATCAAAAGTAATTAAAGTCTAACATTCGTAATCAAACGCAAACTTAATTACACATTAAACAAACTGATGAGCAGCACCAGTGTAAATTGGCATAAATGCCCTGAAGTGATATGAATGGATCATGTACACTGAAAAAAAAGTAATAATTAATTGGATTTACTCCATTTTTTTAAGGTAAGTGGTTGCAAACAATATATATGGGCTGAATTTAAAGAAATAAAATAAATTGAGTAATGTTCAACTTAATTTGTTTGTTTAAATTCAACCCATACATTATTTGCAACCACGTACCTTAAAAAAATGGAGTAAATCCAATTAATTATTACTTTTTTGTAATAAAAATCCAATGAATCATTTTTTTTTCAGTGTACATCCAAATTCAAGAGCTGCATATGGTTTCATCAGCTCCATATTTAACCAAAAAATAAAAAAGTTATGATATTTATGCGATTTATCCTGAACAAACAACTATGAGTGCATCTTCAAGGCAATAAATGTCTTTCTACCATTTAAGCCGATAGCCGTTTCACAAATAATATTGCTCTGTATGACAAGGAAGGCCAGGATACATCATCTTTACAGTGTAAAGAATTGAAAAATAATTCAAAATCATTTTTTCCCTTAAGTGTCCATTTGGCACACACCAAAAACAGAAGAAGAAAAAGAAAAAAATCATCTGGGAATGCATGTGTTTGTACGCACATGCCTCTATTGTAATGCTTTTGGCTTGTCTCTTATATTACAGGGTCTCACCTCTGGTTAATGGAAAGGCTACTCTGCAGTTTTGCTGGCCGAGCTGCTCTTGAACTTGACCACCATGACAGTGATGTTGTCTGGACAGCCGCGGTAGAATGACTGCAGGACGATGCTCTTGGCGCCGAAGTGCGGCTCATCTAGACGCTCCCGGACAAAGCGCACGGCCTCCTCGTTGCTGAAGGCGTCCCACAGGCCGTCCGACGCCAGGATCATGAACTCGGGCTGCAACTTGTCCAGGTCGAAGGTCAGGATGTCGGGGTCTGGGATGACCACGTTCAGGTTTTTCAGCGGGTAGTCGCCCAGTGAGCGTGACATGGCCAGGATGCCCTGAACACGCCACGAACCATTGAAACTGATGAAGCCTCCTGATAGAGATGACGACAGATGGGTTACCATTCACACAGAATGAACAGACTGACAAGTTTGATCAAATCCATTAACTCAATATAATGCCAAAGTAGAGGTCAAGGGACAATGAGGGTGGATGTAGTTGGTGATTTCCAAAAATCAAATAAATTTTATTAACCCTTATGTGCTGTTGGGGATGTTTTCATCCACTCTGAGGTGATTTTGAGTCTTAATTTGACCACAACTTTCTCTGTGTTTCAGCAAATGGAATGATTTTTGGTGACAAATCTTATTTTGATGCGTATTTTGGGAAAATGTTTTGAAAAATTCAACAATACACTCTGGGCAAATTGACTACCCTTTCATTATGTTGGTGGCTGTTTTTGCCCCACTGACTTCCATTATAATGACATTTTTTGATTGCAAATCCATGACACCATATAATAAAAATTTGGGTTTTCCCTGTTTGGAGGTGGTAAAAAATTTAATTTTTACTGTTGATCATCAGTTGCAGTGCAAAAAAGCTTAGTTTCTGGCTTAAAATTATATGGTAATTTGAAGTATAGTGTGTGTGTGTGTGTGTGTGTGTGTGCACGTGTGTGAAAGTGGGAGAGAGACCTTGATATGTTTGAGAAAATAAAAAAATAAGCAGCTCAGCTCTCAGAACATAGTAAACATAGTAAGTGTATTTATGCACGCACACTATAATTTGTTGTTTTACTCCACAGAACTCCATATAAAAGTCGGAAACTAAATCTAAAGGGTTAATGCTGCCAACTGATGATCGACAGTAAAAATAACAATTTTTACCTCTTCCCAACAGGGAAAAACGCTAACAATCAAGAATGCATGATTATATGCTGTCATGACTTTGCAATCAAAAAATGTTGTTATAATGGAAGTTAAGGGGGCAAAAACAGCCCTGAACATAACGAAAGGGTAGTCAATTTGAACAGTACACAAGGGTTAAACTATAAACCATATTTTATTCATAAGCTACAGAAGATAAGAATAGTAGTTAATAATTACATGATAAAAAACAACAACATGCAAATAAAAAAACATCAGCCTTTACATTTGAACTTTTTCCTTGGATTGGGACCCCTGGGGTGTTTAAGCTAGATTAACGAGACAGCAATAGCCTCAGTTGCAGCAAATTGATTTTACGGCACCAGGTTAAAATTTCTGGCACCTTTATGCCATTTATGTACATTAAAAATAAATACAGGCCATGACTGAACATGGGAGGATGATCTCCGGTTGGTGGTCTTCAAAATTAAACCAAGAATAGACTTTTTTTTTTGTGTTGTCAATATGCTCGTGTTCATATAGGCCTATTGCTGTGTGTGCGCACTGTTGTATAGTACATTTGTACATGTATAACCACCTCAGTGGACAGTGTGGGTTGTGAGTCACAGGCATTATTAATTTGGGGGTCGCAGGCCTGCATTAACTAACCAGTAGCGGTGGCAAAAACAAAATTATTCTTTGATGCGTCGCGATTCATTCTCTAATGAATCGATTATGTATTTAAATTAGATTGCAATGGTGCAGGTCTGGTGGGCGTAAGCTACAAAACAGAACAATAATAAGCTTTGACAGGCGCATTTACAGTACGTATGCTTATATTTTTTTAAATGCAAATGAATAACCTTAAAATAAACATTAAAGACTTAAAAGAGGAGGCACACAACACTAAGTGAACACACTAAATTGTTTCTTATCTTTAAAATGCAATATTTAAATGAAAATACACAAAATACATTTCTGGGGCTGCACGGTGGCGCAGTGGGTAGCACGTTCGCCTCACAGCAAGAAGGTCGCTGGTTCGAGCCCCGGCTGGGTCAGTTGGCGTTTCTGTGTGGAGTTTGCATGTTCTCCCCGTGTTTGCGTGGGTTTCCTCCATGTGCTCCGGTTTCCCCCACAAGTCCAAAGACATGCGGTACAGGTGAATTGGGTAAAGCTAAATTGTCCGTAGTGTATGAGTGTGAATGAGTGTGTATGGATGTTTCCCAGTAATGGGTTGCAGCTGGAAGGGCATCCGCTGCGTAAAACATATGCTGGATAAGTTGGTGGTTCATTCCGCTGTGGCGACCCCAGATTAATAAAGGGACTAGCCGAAAAGAAAATGAATGAATGAAAATATATTTCTATAGTGATTTTATATAACTTCTCAAAACAAAAAAAAACAATATAATACTGTTTATGTCTATTCTTGGAAATGTGTTGCATGTTAAAGGTCTTTATATCTATATTTATCCATTATGGATATAATCTCTAAGAAAACTGCCTTTGAAAAAATATAACTGATACAGTAGGAACCTGATAAAAAAAAAAAAAAAGAAAAAAAAAAAGTGAAACATATTGGGTGATTTTTAAAGTCCGCATGAACCGGAAGTTGTGATAATTTTTTTTTTCCATATTGTGTCGCAGTTCCTAGAGAAACGGAATGTTAAATAAGAAAATTATCACTGCAAATCTCGTCACGTAGCATGTTGTTAGGACACGCGGTTACAATGTAACCTGCTCACCTAATGTTTACGTTCATAATATTTATAATATTTGCTAATTAATAACCGCCTCATGTGGAACTCTGAATCTGCGTCTCATTTCGGAGTCTGCTATTGTCCACTGGACGTCGCATTTCGGTGGCGGGCACATGCTTTGAGAGCCTTCCTGTCTGAATGAATGAAATACGCAGTTTTCCAACAAGGCAACCCAGGGTGCTGAAATATAATTGGCTAAACTGGTATTTGGCGGGTTAAAAGAACTTCAGCATTGTTTTTCAGATAAACAAGAATGTTCACTTGGCATGTTTCTTAAATATCTGCAAACATATTATGGTATTTTTATGCTTTAGTAGAGTCAAAAATTTACATACAGCACCTTTAAAGATTAGAAGGGCAAACAATTTTTATTTTTCTTCATGACATTCACAGAACAGAAAACTAGTGAGCTAACAAAATCAATATTTTAGATTTGATTTCATGTGTACTTTAATGTTTATAAGCATTTATTTATTCTTACTAAAGATGACTCAGTTCAGCCACAATCATGACTTGCATTTCCTGACTGGTAAATCAGTCAAAAACTCACCGGCTCTCTTGATCCTCTTGCGCTCCTTCAGCTGGTAGGGCTTGTGATCGTGTGAAAGGGCCACGGCGTTTCCGTCTTTATCACAAAGAACGCCACGAGAGTCTCCAACATTCGCCACTGTCAGCTCTCGGTCAGACAGCAAGGCTATTAGACATGTTGTGCCTGAAAACAAAAGAGCAGCCATTCAGCATTGTGCACAGTCTGATGGAAAATGGAGCTAAAACACATGCTGCTCCTGCTGACCCGCTTCATCGTGAGAGGCGGAGAACTTCTCCACCATGTCCCGGTCCACGGCCAGGATGCGCTGCTCCAGAATGGAGGGGTAGGAGAGAGGACTGTCCTTCTTCTCCCTCTCGAACGCCTGCAGCTGCTGCTTCAGAGCCTCCGGCAGGTGGGCCTTCACATAATCTGCAGCCCCCTGGAAAACAGAAGAGCAAAAACAGCATTTACAAATCCGATTGATACGTTTATCCTACCTATTACTGCAAATTAGAAGTTGTAAATATTGCAAATGTCATTTAAAAGGGAAAGAAAGGTCTGCAAATGAGCACACATTGGTAGAGTTGTGACTGACAGGCATTCAATCCCACTTTTATGATGGAGAGATGCACTTTTCGAAGCTTGGATTCCATTCACTGCCATTACAAAGCTGAAAAGCCCGGATATTTAAAAGGTATAGTTCATGCAAAACAAAACAAAAAATCTCTCATTGTTGACTTATGCTTCACTTGACTTTCTAAATTCTGTTGAACACAAACGAAGACATTTTGAAGAATGATGAAAACCGATAACCAGAGGCGGCATCCATTGTAAAAAAAAAAAAAAAATACTATGGAAGTCAATGGTTGCATGTTTTCAGCTTTCTTCAAAATATCGTCTATCTTCTGCTTTTGAATGTTATCACTTCTTTATAGTACTTGCAAATGCAGCACATTTTCTGTTTTGATGATACTGGATCAACTATGTGAGTCGCCAACACAATTTCGTGCTTTATTAAGACAAGAAAGTATCGGAGTGTACGAAATATTACCGCTCCCACCTGTCCTTACTGCGGCGATTCCTCCAGCTTGAGCAGGCAGTCCCCCTAGACAGGGGGGAGCAAGTAGTCTTGATGGAATTTATAGATAATGATTGGTAGGGCTGCACGATTAATTGAAATTATTAAGCAAGCATGATTAAGCAAAAGCTGCAATTCTCACGTGCATTGTCACGGAAACACTCTGTGATCAGTAGTAAATCTCCTCCAAAGGCCAGAGGGCACCCTCACTCAGAAATACGCAACAAAGAAGAACAGAATCAAACAGAGCCAAGGATTTAACAGCTTTTACAGATTCATCATGACTAATAAACACACACAACTATAGAGAATCACAGAATGATTCTCTTTGATTTCAGGATCATGACAAATAAATAATTATCATAAATAGAATCAATAATCTTTTGCGTAGCTTGTAAGTGAACTATGGTTCTGTGTAGTAATTTGTTCTCCATCTGAAAGCAGCTACTACTGATCACAGAGCACAGAGTTTTACTCCCAAAATGCACATGAAAATCACCTTCAATCAATTTTGCAGCCCCATTTTCTACTCTACATATAATCCAAAATCAGAATATTGCCCAAAAAAATACCTGTTCCGATCGGATTTTAAGCCATTTCATATCATAGCCACAGCCATATTACCCTGCAGCCCAAGACGGTAACTCACTGAAGCTAAGCAGGCCTGAGCCTGGTCAGTACCTGGATGGGAGACCACATGGGAAAACTAGGTTGCTGTTAGAAGTGGTGTTAGAGAGGCCAGCAAGGGGCGCTCAACCTGTGGTCTGTGTGAGTCCTAATGCCCCAGTAAAGTGAAGAGGAAGCTATACTGTCATTGAGCGCCATCTTTCGGATGAGACATAAAACCGAGGTCCTGACTCTCGGTGGTCATTAAAAATCCCATGGCACTTCTCGTAAAGAGTAGGGGTGTAACCCCGGTGTCCTGGCCAAATTCCCTTGATCGGTCCTTACCCATCATGGCCTCCTAATCATCCCCATTCACCGAATTGGCTGTATCACATTCTCTCCACTCTACCAATAGCTGGTGTGTGGTGCGCGCACTGGCGCCATTGTCCTGTGGCTGCCGTCGCATCATCCAAGTGGATGCTGCACACTGGTGGTGGTGTGGAGAGACCCCCTCATGATTGTGAAGCGCTTTGGGTGTATGGCCATACACGGTTAATACGCTAAATAAATACACACACATTTACATTTTTCACTTTTAACCGATAAAAGAAATCAGGGTAAGGAATTAACATGACTACACACGCATCAGTTTAAGCAGAATCGGCTTAAAAACGTGCATGTAAACACACTCAATGATCATCCTGATGTGGATCACTGAATCATTCACTTAATTCTTTTATAAAACAGACTGGTTCAAGAACAAAACACCACAGTGTCAATCTGAGATGCACAAATGCTCTGCTCCAGCTGTGTCTGGAACCATTTTTTTGGGGGGAAAAAACTGAATATTGTCTCAATATGGTCTCTGAAACTAAACTCAATATTAGCTTATTAATTTATACAACAGTTCAACAAACAAGATCACACGTATGATCACGATGTGCTGATATTCAGGAAAACAACCATCTTGCTTGTGTGCTATTAATGAAATGATGTTTTCTTGCTGAAGAACACTGTAGCCAGCAGATCTTCTTTGCTCTGTGAACAGATATGACAGGTCACGCAGGTATACTGGGCTAAACCACAGCAAAAAAAAAAGAAAAAAAAAGAAAAAAAAAAAAAAAAAAAGTGACCTGACAGATCCAAACATATTTCCAGAACAAACAGCGTATTATAGGCTGATCTGTAGTGATGAAGGATAAGACACAAACAGTTTGGGAGATTTAAGATATTCTCGGTTGACTCTTAAATAGATTTGTTAATGCAGTTTGAGTGACACACCTACCCCTCTGCCTTCCCTGTGAAATAGAGTGTGAAGGGGTAGGGATCAAAATTTCCCCATAAGTAATGAGACACCGCTACTTCACATGCACACGTCATCACTAGAGCAGATTGTGAGCTCATTTTTAATTTATTATTATGGAAGTTTAATACACTGCGTGAGCGTTGATGCTAATTTTCCTTATGAATGAACTGAAAACCTTGCATTTCTGATGTCACACGCTCCAGCCGTTGATACAGTGGTTGCCTAGTAACATTAAAAGTAGCGCAATGTTAATTAAAACAACAATTCTACATCCTATCATTGATAAATAGCGCACAACCTTATCAACAACATTTAAAAAAATATATCTGTTACACAGAAGAAAGGTTTAGCGCAACATGAGGCTAGGGTTAAATGATAAACAAATGTCCATTTTTTGGGGTGAACTGTCTCTTTAAAAGAGGCCGAGAGCTCTTTCCAGATGGAGTTTTGAGCAGAATACAGATGAAGGGACAGAGAGTCTCTGAGGAGCGAGTGCCCTTTCCAAATGCTGCCAGATCACCACAACATATTGAGTCAAAGAGCGTTATTTCCCCATCATCAGTGTGGATGCTTTGGATTCCTCACGCTACAGTCTTCAACATTACGCTCTCGCCAGTGACTCAGCGATGCCACGCTAAAAATAAAAAGATGAAACCAGAGAAGCAAGCATAATACCTGCCTGCCAAGAGAAACGCTGCAGTCTCTTTCAAAGTCACATCCCAGGCAAACGGCTTTTCAGAAAGACAGCGCGGAGCCTTCTGATGAAGCCTTTGCATTATTTACTGCGCTGATGTACAACTCTTGCAGAATAAGCAGATATAGCTCAGGGTCACTTTGCACATGGCAGTGATTTGAAAACTGTAAATAGCACAGAGTTACTATAAAGAGGATTCTTTCAGAGGTTAGATTGAGGGATTTCTCCTAAATTGAGTGCAGTATATCTCAAAAATGTCTTCTTAAATTACTGTAGTCATACTCTGAAAAGGGAAATGTAGTTAATCTATGGTGCAGTTCAAAATAGCTTCTTTAAAGGGATAGTTCACACAAAAATATTCACACTCAAGTGGTTTTAAACTTAGTGCTCAACGTAAATGAGTACACCCCATTTTGAAAATGAATATTTTTATCCATTTCTCAGTGACTATAGGCAATGTATTTTGGTGCATTTAAACAAAACATTAAACAGATATATTTATTAAAATAATATTTTAGTCACCAAACATATTTCGAAATTGAAAGATAATACGATTAAATTCAAGCTAAATATTGCAAAAAATAAATAAATTACAAAATTATTAATAAATAAACCTACAAAATTTAAACTAAATTTTTTCCATTTTTTTTGCTTCTCTTGATTTTTTCTCTTTTTTAAATTTGTATTTAATATTTTTCTATAACATATAAATTTGGGTGTACTAGTTTTTGGACCGTTACCATAAGTTATTTTGTTAGATAAGCTCCAGATTTGCCTTCAGTACTGACTAATCTAATGTATATGCACAAATATAATATTGTATAGCTTCCTAATAAAAATATTAATTTAAAAGATAGATTTGTGAGGGGTGTACTCATATATGCTGAGCACTGTATGGATTTCTTTCTTCTGTTGAACATGAATCAAGATGTTCTGTATAGAAATAAACACCACTTGACGTTCATAGTAGGTACAAAAAATGACTAAATTTCCTTCAATATTCTTCAGCATATCTGCTTCATTTAATATTGCAATTACTGTAAAATTGTGTACATCTTTCAGCCCCACTGCTCCCTCAATATCATTCAAAATCAACAGATTCTTAAAAAATAAAACATTGAATTTTGTGTCCAAATACTAAATGGTTAACTCTAAAGTTGTTGTTTAGTGTGTGAGAATATTTAACTAATGGCCCGTTTACACTGAGTGATACGGTACGGTACAGTATGGTTCGGTACGCTTTTATGGCCGTTTCCACTGTCAAAAGGTACCAAAGACCAAACAGTACAGTACCACTTTTTGGGTACCCTTTCCAAAGGGTACCTAGCACAACAAATGGGTACCAAAAGGCGGCGCGAGATGCGCAGCTGAACTCTATCGGTTTACAGAGATATGTCACTAGCGCGTGCACAAGCAGGAGAATGAAAACAAAGGAAGCGCCATTTTTAAATACACAGCCGAGACATTACACAGTAATAATATATGTATATAATAACAAGCCATGGTCGACCCGAGCGCAAACAAACCTTGTCATTGTCTTAATGAATCTGCTGTGTGTCCTGTTGTTGTTTACGAGGTCATCTAAAAGCAGTTTCACTTTCTCTAGAGATTTGCATGCGCGCCTATATTTGAAATAATGAACTTGAGCTGATGATAATAACAACATGCACGTGATTATTGAAGTGCTTCTGACAACCTTTCAGAAATGGACAAACGTGAGAGTGATGGCGAAAAAACAAAGAAGCAAATGATTCTTTTCAGCAGCCTAAATCATGAACAAACTGCCAAGTTTAACTATTATCATCATCACCTTTTGGAATATTATATGAACTCGGAATGACAGACTTACTTTTTAACAAGATGTTAATGTTACATGTGCAGGTGAAGAATAAAGATGAGAGGTTTGTACTGACTGTATATGTTTCGTATTGTTTATGAACCCAAATAAGACCTAAATGTATGTTGTTGTTTTTTGTAATTGGTAACACTTCAGAGACTGTGAGGCTCTGTATGTGTTCATATGTTTTATTTATTTTATATAAATCGCAGACGTTACAGTAGGCTATTTCGCATTATCATTGATCTGCAGCTATAATCAAATAGTGTTCATAGAAAGTTTAGTAATTAACATTTATACATAAGTATTAGTAAGAAGTGCTTCTCATACGATATGTGAACTTCAAGCGAGAATGAGCTTTCTGTCATACACCATGCCTACCAAAAGGGTACCATTTGGCAGTGGAGACACAAGCCTGATAAAGGTGACCTGTACCGAACCATACCATACCGTACTGTACTACTCAATAGAAACGAGGCATAACATTGGCACCCATTGACTTTCATAGTAGGAACAAAAATTCCTATGGAAGTCAATGGCTGTTTTTTATTCCTTAAGTATATCTTCCTTTGTGTTCAACAGAAGAAAGCAACTCAAACAGATTAGGAACAAGTAGAATGAGGCAGAATTGTCATTTCTGGGCGAACTATCCCTTTAAAACTACTAATATTTTGATTTATTGCATAGGTTGTAGTTCTCTGCAGGGTTCACAATCTGAATGATTTAAAGCATGTTGATCATTGTGTCTCGGGAACAAAGAGAGTAGGGCGGATGCGACCCACAGTGACCTCTTTCCACTCGAGACCCTCCCACTGCAAACACACCACCAGTCAAGCTTTCATTTCACTCTAATTACACACACCAATGCAAAGAAGGGCTTCATTACAGCGGTTACACACCTATGTGTTTGGATGATTTAAAGGGACAGTTCACCCAAAAAAGAAAATTCAGTCATCATTTACTTGTTCCAAACCTATTTGAGATTTTTTTTATTCTGTTGAACGCAAAAGAAGATATTTAGAAGAATGTTTGAAACCACTACTATGGATGTCAGTGGTTATTGGTTAGTTTTGATTAGTCACACATATCTGGGGTCTGATTTATCTAATTCACATAGAAACCTTACTAAAACTAAAAGTACAGCAGAGTAACTTTTCATTTATTTATTAATGATTATGGTCGGCGCCAATAGCCTAGTGCAGGGGTGCCCAAACTCGGTCCTGGACTCGGTGTCCTGCAAAGTTTAGTTCCAACCCCAATCAGACACACCTGGGCTAGCTAATCAAGCTCTTACTAGGCTTTTTAGAAACATCCGTGCAGGTGTGTTGAGGCAAGTTGGAGGTGAAATCTGCAGGACAGAGTTTGGGCACCCCTGGCCTAGTGGTTAGTGCATCGATTCCTGGCTCGAGATCCTTTGCTGATCCTTATGCGTTCCTTCATATGCTTGACTCCAGTTTAAATGAGCTGAAGAAAAAAAAAAAAAA
>CAIGQV010019086.1:451337-474136 GCA_903798115.1 Danio jaintianensis
CGAGTCCAACACTCTAACCACCAGGCCACGACTGCCCACGACTGTTTATACACATAGAAAACATAATAAATGCAAGTAAAGTTTCTACTTTATTGTTTTATAACCTTTTTAATTGCGTCAGAAAATCGCCATCCAGTCTAATGATTCAGACTTTTATTTTACCATTACATGTTTAAATAAACATATAAAATACCAAGTTAAAATATTTACTTTTTTGCATGTTAAAATAGAAATACTTTTATAAAATAAGTTGTATTAAAATAATTTTTGCCTTGAATATGCAGGTTTTTAGAAATAATTCGGTAGCAGGATCAAGACGTCTTATTAAACCATTAAAAAACTGATAGTCATTTGACAGTTTGTGACATTTTCAAGTGATAAACACACACATATATATGTGTACATATGTATGTATGTTTGTACATTTTATAAGAGGTTAAAGCACAGTTATGTGGCAACAGTGTGTGAATATAGCAAATCTCTAATGGTAAAAAATAATTAATTCTATTTTTTATAATCACTCTTCATAAAAACTGTGTAGAAACACTTTGATTGGCATTCTCCCTTTGTACATGTCATCAGAGGGGAAAAGCCCCGCCCATTAGTGACGATCTCTCCTTCATTAGCATAGACAGCCCTGAGTGAGAAGCAGCCGTACACCATTAGAGTTTTAAATCTGCCACTAAGCTGATGTGCAGGTGTTTGTAACTCCGCCCTCTTTTGAAAAGAGTGGTGGGTGCACAATCTCATTTGAATTTAAAGCGACAGACACCAAAATGGCACATTTTGGATCAAAGCCTATAAAAGGGTCCGTTTCAAAAAGTTATACAAATATTTGTGTGATATTTTGAGCTGAAACGTCACATAGGCGCTGTAGGGACATCAGAGACTTATTTTTACATCTTGTAAAAAGGGGCATAGTAGGTCCCCTTTAAATAGATTGTTATTCAATAATTGTTTTTCTCGATATGTTATACAACTTTTGGTATATGAATTACTGTTACTCTAAATGACAATTTTGGTGGCACGGTGGCTCAGTGGTTAGCAGTCGCCTCACAGCAAGAAGGTCACTGGTTCGAGTCCCGGCTGGGTCAGTTGGCATTTCTGTGTGGAATTTGCATGTTTTCCCCATGTTGGCGTGGGTTTCCTCCGGGTGCTCCGGTTTTCCCCACAGTCCAAAGACTTTATAGGTGCGTTATAGGTGAATTGGGTAAACAAAATTGGCCATAGTGAATGAGTGTGTATGAATGTGAGAGTGTATGGGTGTTTCCCAGTACTGGGTTGCGGCTGGATGGGTATCCGCTGCGTAAAACATATGCTGGAATAGTTGGCGGTTCATTCCGCTGTGGCGAACCCTAATAACTAAGACTAAGGAAAATGAATGAATGACAATTTTAGTGTCTCATGGTAAAAATGTAAGAAAAAATAAAATTCAACCAGACATTTTAACACTCTAAAAAATGTTTGACCCAACATTGACTTACGACAACCCAGCATTTTTCTTTAGAGTGTAGTTTGTGAAACTCCTTTTGTTTTTCTGAAATGGGACATACTGACGTAAACCCTTATCCATTCATTCATTTTGGCTTAGTGCCTTTACAAATCTTTATTAATCGCCACAGCGGAATGAACCGCCAACTTATCCAGCACATGCTTTACGCAACGGATGCCCTTTCAGCTGCAACCCATCACTGGGAAACACCCAGACACTCCCATTCACACACATACACTACGGCCAATTTAGCTTACCCAATTCACTTATAGTGCATGTCTTAGGGCTGTGGGGGAAACCGGAGCACCCTGAGGAAACCCACGCGAACACGGGGAGAACATGCAAACTCCACACAGAAATGTCAACTGACCCAGCCGAGGCTCGAACCAGCGACGTTCTTGGGCCGCCACCCTTATCTATTTAAAACTTGTTATTTTAGTTACTTGATCCACTTAACGAAACCCCAAGTAAACATACAGTCAATAAGTATAAACCGATGTCATTCTATGATTCAGTAAAGTGCTTACCACATACTGTTAGTCTCCGAGAGGCTGAATAATGGATGCACATTTTATTGATTTCATTTTTATCACAAGAAAGTCCAGTGGGATTTATTTTTGTGGTGCTCCAGAAACTGGAATCTTAATGAGGTACTGTAAAGAGAAATAGATCTTCAGTTCGACTAATGCTTTCCGTTTTGCCTACCTGGCAACGAGGGCATGTGATTTAGCACTGGGCATCTGAGCCTCTTGCTAATGCAAACGGCGTGTGTGGCGGCAGTGAGAGGGTTCATGTAACACACACACACACACAGTCTCCCAATACTGGCCTTGTGTACAGAAGCACTGCTGGAGCAGCTAATGGGCTCTGTAAGTGGAGAGGCTAATGCTTCCTAAAACTTATTGCTGTTTTTTTTAAGTGACGTTTACTAAGAAAAGCAGCACAATCAATAGGGCTGGGTTGATAAACGATATTATATCGAACTGCGATAAAATGTATGTCAATAACAATGACTACATTTACATGGACATCAGTAATCAAATTATTTGCCTTAATCTGAATAAGACAATAATATGCATAAGGTGTTTACATGAGTTGCTTTTTGAATGTTCCTTTAATTAACCCGTACATGTTATAGCACATAGATCGATTAACGTCATTGCGTCACCGTGCTATCCAGGTTTCCTCCGGAGTGTGATTTTGGGTGTTTCAGTTTTAGTTTGTCGACTTTAACTGCAGTTTGGCAGTTTTACTTTCATTCAGGAACATTTCATTCATGCCCCCCGTGACAAACCAGATATTGGATGCGAGTATGAACTGCTGCAAGAGTGTTGTTTTAATGGAATTTGATACCGCACGCCGTATGGGAAAAAAAACGTCCGCATTTCGTAATGTGTGTGTCTGTGGTCTTCACTGACTCAGTAGGTGCAGAGAATAGTGTCAAACAGCCATGTGTGTATAGACTATCCTGTCGCAAAATGCGGCAAAAATCCTTCACGACGGTAATAGTTTGATTGCGGTGTTTACATGGTGTTTGCACTTCAATAATGCAACTAAATCGGCATACTCCACGTCTTAATCCGATTTCTGTTTAGTTCGATTATGACCTTAATCAGATTCAATTAATAATAAAAAAAAGAAATCGCTGTTTACATGTTAGACTCTTAATCAGAGTATTGTCTTAATCGCATTAAAATCAGATTATTGGTTTCCATGTAAACATACTCAATGATAAGCTCTGGACTTTTTTTTTTTTTTTTTACTCTATATTGATCTAAGAGCCAATCACAGCAGAAATGTGCAACAATGGGAATCTAAAAGTGTGTTGATATCGGCCGAAAATGTTATGCCTTTTAATGGATCCTCTAATTTTTGTGGCTTCAGTCATTGCTGGGATACTCTTTTAAATCTGCAAGCATTAAAAACTTATATCGAAATGTATATCGTTATCGTTCAATATGGAAAATAATTATCGAGATTGCATTTTTGCCATATCGCCCAGCCCTACTATCACTGTTGTATATAGTTAGAGGGTTTAATAAACCTTTATAAAGCTTTCAATTTTGGTCTCTTAAGGTTATTTACTGGCATTGATGGTTTCTTGAAGAACCTCAACACTCTAGAAAATGGTAAATATTGGTAAATGTTGTAACCTAAAATAGGTAAATGCTTAATAGGTAAATGTTGTAACCTGAAGTAGGAACAAATTTGGACAAACCCAACCATTTGGTTAAAGGTGCTGTATGTAAGTTTTTGACTCTTCTAAAGCATAAAAATACCATAATATTTTTGCAGATATTTAAGAATCATGCTAAGTGAACATTCTTGTTTATCTGAAAAACAATGCTGAAGTCAGATATTTTGATTTGAAAATGTGCGTTATGTGCCAGAAGGCTGTCTTTGTTTTGGTTCTTTTAACCCGCCCACTGCCACTTTAGCCAATTATATTTCAGCACCCGGGGTTGCCTTGGTGGAGAAAAATGCGTATTTCATTCATTCATTCAGAAAGGCTCTCAAAGCATGCATCCGTGACTGAAATGTGACCTCCGGTGGACAGTAGCAGACTCCGAAATGAGAGGCAGATTCAGAGTTCCACATGAGGTTATTAATTAGCAAATAATATAAATATTACAAATGTAAACATTAGGTGAGCAGGTTACATTGGAACCGTGTGTCCTAACAACACGCTACGTGACGACATACGCAGTGATAAGCAATTTGGCTGTTTCACCAGACGAAACACGACAGAAATTTGAACACAGCCATTCAGAAGCACAGAATATGCACTCACTCATGAAATGGTAAGGTTTATAATCTATTTAACACATATTAACCCTCTTTAACACTATTAAATGTTTATGCTGAATCACTGATATGTGTTGGTTTTGAGTCACAGTTCTAAAGTTCAATTTCAGACGGTTTATTTTATTTTCAAGATCTGAGGTGAACTATCTGCTGCTGCTTTCAGTAGTATGGCAATAAATGTCATGTAAAATGGCATTCAAACTCACATTGTCAGCATTTAACATTGAATAAAGCACGTGGTGTACCTGAGGTGATCATTGTCAGTTTTCTGTTGTTCACCTGTGAGAAATAGAAGCCGTTTCTAATATATCAAATCGAGGTGTTGGTTAGAACAAAAACTCCTTTTAATATGGTAAATATTTTCCTTCTATTGCGTGCCGTTGCTTTTATTTAGAACATGATTTAAATCAGCCTTTAGGCTCGATATTCAGGCACACTCCTGTTGGTCCTCAATCTGGCAACCTGCGCTTGCGTGTGTTTTGATCCATGAATGCAATACCTAGTTCAACCACTGGGTGTCAAGTTGGGTTAAACAACATTGGGTTACAAAAGGTACAACATACAACATGAAAAAAAACAACAACTAAATAATAAAACAATTTTTAGAAAATATAATGCAAAATTGACTTTAACATTTGGCAACCTAGTTGGTTTCTGAAAACGTTTGCACCTTTTTCAAAAAAATATAATGAATCAATAAATAAATAACACATTCCTTATACACAAATACCATAAGAGACACAAAACATAGAAGGTTATGAAATTTATTTTAAATGATTGTTTCAAATATATAATAAAAACACTTCATTCATAAAAATCATGACCTTTTAAAAAAGTCGCACCACATGACAGAATCTGAACTAAAGGTCACCAAGATTGACCTAAGAATCACTTTTTTTTATGTTGTTTGCACCACATGACTTTCTGCTGCCATCTTTTCCCAAATATTAATAAACAGTGGGCCAGTTGTGTTAAATACCATTTTATTACTAAGAATTTTAATGAAGAGCCAAACTCTTATTAAATATCTGACTTCACAATTGTGACTTCCCAATATCAAAAGAAGAAAAAAGCTACACAGTTTGACACAATAGACCCATTTTACAGTACAGTGTTAAGGAGGACTCCAATTGTCATTAGCATCTTAAATCTTCAACAGTTTTTAATATTTAGATTTTTCTTTTAAAAATTATGTAAATGTCTAAAACCATGCTTACGCTTATATGAGGTGTCTAATGTCACATCTATGTACAGTAAATTTGACGTTGTTCTCTTCTGGCTGCCGTAATCAGTCTCACACTATTTGTTTTCTTTTTATGAAAAGTCGAGAAAACACCATCACGGACATTTTCTTTTGTTGAGCAAATTGGAATGCAAAAAATTTAAATAAATGTATTTGTGGTTCTCCACTATTCACTGCTCTCTAAGTTCACACAACTATGACGATTTCCACTGCTGAGAAACCCGGAAATGTGAAAAGGATCTATAGCAGTTGCATGTACCTAAACCCAAACAATTATACACTATTTGAGACTATGTTCAGTCTTTAATTGTTTGTGAAATTTACTAGCCAATTTCTCAAAAATGGTAAATAACACATTGAAATAGTACAATTTTGAAAAACTTTCTCCAATAATCAATTTAGTTAAATAAAAAGGTGTTGTACACTCAGAAATAAAGTTACAAAATCTGTCACTGGGGCAGTATATTTTTGTTCCTAACAGGTCCTTAAAGATACATATTAACACCTAAAAAGTACAAATGTGTACCTCATAGTGCCTTAAAAGTATAAAAGGGAATTTTATTTTATTATAGATTTTTAGGGGTTTTTCACCTTTAAATGAGATAGGACAGTGGAGGACAGACAGGAAAGCATTGGGAGCAGAGAATCAGAATCAGAAAGAGCTTTATTGCCAGGTATGTTCACACATACGAGGAATTTGTTTTGGTGACAGAGCTTCTACAGTGCAACAGAATTACAGAGACAGGACAAAAAAACAGATAATAAATATATTTTAAAAATAAAAGTAAATAGTGAATGCTCTGAGATTCAGGACCTCAAGACAGGAATCGAACTCGGGTCACCGTGAGCACCATGGTGTTATATGTTGGTGCACTTAACCACTAGACTATTGGTGCCAACCAAAAGTGTACCTTTTGTAAAGGTACCAGCCCAGTGTCAGATTTTGTACACTAAAAAAATTATTCAAAGATGATTCATTGAATTTACTACATTTTTTTGTAGTAAACAATTGTGGGCTGAATTTAAACAAACAAATTCAGTTGAACATTACTTAATATAATTAGTTTGTTTAAATTCAACACATATAAATAGTTTGCAGCAATTTTGCAGACATTTTTTTTCAGTGTACCTTTATTTAACCGAGTGTGTAGTAGATCCTCCTAAATCTGTAGCAGCAAGTTTGTTTGTAAACTGAAAGTTTTGTTAACGTTCACTTAAAATTTCAAGTGAAACATACATTGTAAATGTTGATTATAGTAAATAATCAGCATCCTGACAGAACTATTTGGTCACCTGGGTACCATTCATGTACAATTTAATGAATACTTTTAATTAAGCCAGTTATAGTACAAGGTAGACATATTAACTCCACTTTTTTAACAATAGGTTCAATTTAAATCACCCCTAGAGTTAAATCCATATAATCGATCTCCAGATCTGGCAGGACTTTTAGCTTAGCTTAGCATAAATCATTAAATCAGATTAGACCATTAGCACCTAAAAATCAGCTCACTTCAGTGTATTGTGGTTCAAATAGATAGGCTACGTTCAGAATCTGCACCAAAGTAAATAGATGTGCTTCCTGTGCATGCAGGTGGTCACGTTGGTTATACTGACGGAAATTTTTCGATTTTTCCGATTTTCAGGTAAGAAATGTAATATCACCCCCCCGCCCCCTAGCCTTGGTACAGTAAGTTCTTAGATTATTACGCCAGAATGAGAGTATAGTTCCTATAACCATACCAGCCAACTTTCCATTTTGCGTTAGCACAGGATATAACTACAAAAGAGTCAAGCTTTAAATAGGAAAACTATCGAAACTTTTTTTTGAGCGAGATGCTAATGGTCTAATCCGATTCAATGATCTATGCTAAGTTAAACTAAAAGTGCTCTCGCCAGACCCAAAGATTGTCGTAGTGGATTAAAAAATGGTAAAACTCCTGTTTAACTCTAGGAGAGTTGTAAAATTATCTATTTTCAACAAAAGTGGAGTGTTTCATCGAGACAGAAACGGTTTAAACGAATTAGCTTTTGACGCTAGTTTATGCCTCTGTTTAATGTCACCCGTTTCTGATCAGAATGATGACCACATTAATTTCCTTGTGTAAAAATTGAATGCGGTCATCATTCTGATCAGAAACGGGTGACATTAAAGAGGTGTAAACAAGCACCCAAAGCGCCTACTTTCAATCACTTTTCGAGATGGTACTCTGTAAAAATGCTGGGTTCCATACAGTCGATTTGTTTTGGGACAACATGAAGGAATTAAGTTAACTTAATAATTTAGATTAATTTAAGTGGATTGAACATAAAACAATTAGGTTGTCACAAAAAAAACTCAAAAATGGTGTTGTTTCAGCTCATTTTTAAATAAGTAGTTTGAACAAACAGTAAACTTAATTTTTTGAGTGAAGGTTTCTGAAGTTGAAGAAGTCAAACGCCGGTCATGAACACAACCTTGCTTTAATCACACAGTACTCATCTGACCAACACTAGAGGTGTAATTTAAATGTTTTTCCCCCTCTCGAATCACGAATGATGTAATTGCACCACTGGGAAACATCACATCAAACCATGAACATCTCTGGTCAGCAACCCCTCGAGATATAAAAGTCACCAGTGCTGGATTTCCTGAAGGAGAACGGCAGAAACGCTGCCATGACTTTGTTTCATGGGCCAACATCTCGTTCGCTTTGATTATTTGGCTTCTCTTTGAGGGTTTGCCAAACGAAGCAGTTACACAGAAATCGGGGCCACGTTTCTGTAGAAGGCCGTTTTCAGCCCGGGTTTCTTCCGGTCAGATTTAATACATTCATACTGTTAGGAAGTAGACTGTGTGTCTGATTCGAGGGTTTGAAGGCGTCTAGGATACACGACCATTCACCCCCTCAAGTGTTAGTGTTTTCTCCGCTGAGACCCCTCAAAAATCCCCCAAAAGTCTCTGATTCTCTTTGATCCTTGAGAAAATCATGACTTGCTCGACCTTTGTTGTGCACTGCGAAATGCACAATTTTGCTACTGAAACCTGGCAAGAGAGCGATATTGTACACTGACTGATGCCATTGTTTTTAATCTTTTATATTACACAGTATATGAACACGTACACTACTGTTTAAACGTTTGGGACCAGTTTGTGAAAGTAAATAATTTAGGATGTATTAAATTGATCAAAGTTAACAGTAAAGACACGGTAAAAAGTGATATTTTAAAATGCTAAAGTATATTTTTATAAAGGAAAATTCTCGTTCTACTTCAATATTCATTCATTCATTTTTTCTTCGGCTTCCCTTTATTCGTCAGGGGTCGCCACAGCAGAATGAACCGCCAACTTATCCAGCATATGTTTCACAAAGCGGATGCCCTTCCAGCTGCAACCCAGTACTGGGAAACACCCATACACACTCATCCACACTCATAAACTACGGCCAATTTAGTTTATTCAATTCACCTATACCGCATGTCTTTGGACTTGTGGGGGAAACCGGAGCACCCGGAGGAAATCCACGCCAACACGGGGAGAACATGCAAACTCCACACAGAAACGCCAACTGACCCAGCCGGGGCTCGAACCAGCGACCTTCTTGCTGTGAGGCGACAGTGCTAACCACTGAGCGTCTACTTCAATATTCAACATTTAATTGTATTGTTATTTTTTTCAGTGTTTTAAACAGATGCGTTTCTTAAACTTTATCGAAGAAGAAAACCATTAAATTTTTTTTCTTGAGCATCAAATCGGCATAATGGAACGATTATTGAATTTACTACCTCAATCAATCAACCAATCAATCAACAAATACAGTTTAGAAAGTTATTTTTGGAAAGTTAAAAGAGGCTCATAATTTAAGAGAAAATGAAAATTCGGAACACAAAAGAAGATAATTTGAAAAATGCTGGTTGCTGGGACCCATTGACGGACATAGTAATTTTTTCCGTAATACGGAAGTCGTTGGCAACCAGCATTCTTCAAAATATCTTCTTTTGTGTTCAACAGAAGAATACAACTCATAAAGGTTTAAAATTACACGAGTAAAATTAAGTATTTTTCATTTTTGGGTGAACTGTCTCTTTAAATCGAATGTTTACATAGAAAGTCTGATATAGTATTACAGTATGTCAAACTTACTCCAGTGATCATTTTTTAACAATTTAAAAACTTAAAATTAGCAGTATAACACCTCTTCATTTATAGCAGTAAGTTTTTTGGTTGTTGCTAGTAATGTGTACTAACAATTAAATGACAAGGAGAAAGAGCTGAACTACTGAAACGTATTTAATACTTGGCTTTATTAATGATGGCAGCTTAAAAGACGCCTCTCTTATGGAGAATGAAGTCACATGAATTGCTCAGGTGTGAGTTTTTCAGACTTCAACAGCAGGTAAAAGTCTATCAAATCTAATCTTTAATTTGTATTTTGTATCGGACTGAAGTCAGGTGATTGGCTGGGCCATTCTACAGCTTGATTTTCTTTCTCTGAAAGCATTTGAGAGTTTCCTTGGCTGTGTTTTGGATCATTGTCTTGCTGAAATGTCCACCCTGGTTTCATCTTCATCATCCTGCTAATGTAGATGTTGAACTGAAGCAGCTAATATTAATTTATAATGAGGAAGGGCAGAGGGTTGCTGAAGAACTACTGAGAGATTTCAGCTGCTCTCTGGGCTTTCTACACCTTCCTTTCTTCATGTGTTTAATACTTTTTCTCTGCGTCATTAACTAATTAGATTGTTTCTCCGCATATATGGATTTCTTTGGTTGTTACCAACATCCGTGGAAAATTTCAAGTCAACGGCACCTTTAGAAATATGTTTTCAGAGAAAAATAGTGACATGTTAGTGACAATACTTATTTCCCCCGCTGTATTAAATTACCCATTCAATTGTATTTTATTAACGTCTACCCCAACCGCAACCCTAAACCCAACCATCACAGTAATGTACATGCACGGTAATGCACGGTTTGTACAGTGTCACAAAAATTATGCTAAATTCATGTAACATTTTAGAAAAAAAAATAAGATTACATTATAATACATTAAAATAGAAATGTATTCCTTTCCATTATTGACCTATTATGCTCTAAAACAGTGGCCAAAAAAAAGGACACCTAAAAAAGTAACCTAAAATCTATGGGTTTCATTGCATTAGGTACAAGTCAATGACTGTTAGCTGCCAGGTGTCACCTGAACATGTCTGAGTTTAAGTGGACGTATGAAGTCATGTGTAAAAGTTTACGCAGAAGTCAAAGAAACAAATCACACGAAATATTCATAAAATCCACTTTGTGTGTAAACATCTGCACTTGAATTGCCCCTTTAACCGATATAACACAAGGGATACAGATGCATGAGAATGAGGAGGACTGATATGCTCCTTTTAAAGCCGTCACATTAGCTTCTCCTCAGGTATCAAATCCTCCGGCCTGTGCCAAGTCACCTGCTAAAGCAGCCGAAAACCCTCTCATTGGCTGGATGGAGGGGCGACGGGGAGGCTCAGCTTGTTAAAAGGTAGTGCACTTTTTCCTCTTAGAGAAGAGAACGAAGAGGCAGCACAAGCTGAGACTAGGTGAGTGTAATCCTTTTATTTCTTCCGAAAACGTCAAGGTCTAAGTTGATCAATTTGGTGTCCGCTTCTGTTGTTAGCGGGTATTTGTACAATGCCCAATATTCTCCACCCGTTCATCATGCTCATGACCCTGCTGGTGGTAGCAACAGGGAACCAAGCATCAATAGCCAAAACCACACAGTGGCCCCGAATGAAGCCCACTAAAAAGCCTCCGCCTTGGGATGAAGGTCAACCAAAATTGGGGTCCATCTCCACCACTGTGAGTCCAACAGCAATTGGCATCACTGAAGAAGTTACGGATGCCATGATGGACGCATACACCATTACGTCCACCGACAGTACCACCTTCTCCAGTGACGCTTATTCTGCAGACTACCACACAGAGGCCATGGTTCCTCCTGGGGTGGGTCCTGGGAACTACACGCTGGACTACAATGAGTGCTTCTTCAACTTCTGTGAATGTTGTCCACCTGAGAGAGGTCCTCCAGGGCCGGTTGGAGAAAAAGGATTGCCGGGTAAGAAGATGGTGAATTACACTATCAAAACTTAAAATTAAGTTCCATTTTTGGTCCCACTTTATATCAGGTGGTCTTAACAATGAAGTACTTGTGCCAAAAAGTAAATACAACGTACTTACTGTGTTCATAATGTATTGCGGAACACTTCTGGTGTTCTTGAGGTGGGATACGGGTTGGATTAGGGACAGGTTTGGTGGTATGTATGGGTAGGGATGGTCAGCAGTGTAATTACTTGCAGGTATTTAATCAATCATAAGTACAATGTAAAAACATGTATTTACACAAAGTACATTGTAACGTACATTGTGACAATTTAAGGCCACCTAATATAAAGTGGGACCCATTTTTTGTTCTATATTTATAATCTTGAAAGGTATTCCAGGGGTAAAGGGGGAGATGGGACCTCCGGGACCTCCAGGTCAAGAAGGACTCAGTGGCACTCCAGGGCCGCATGGAGTAAAAGGTCTGTATGGTAACGTCATGAACTGGTGTTTAATAAAAATAACACAAACTAGAGATTTGTGTAAATTACTAACATTTTAAGTTGCTTACTTTTTAGCCACTGATAAAATTGTTTCTCAAAATTCAAAATATGCTCAGAAAGAATCTGAGACAGAAAATTGATAAAGGATTAGCTCACCCAAAAATGAAACTCTGTTGTTATTATTACTCAACCTCATGTTGTTTCAATCCCTCGAGACCTTCGTTCAGAACACAAATTGAGAAATCTGAGAGCTCGCTGACCCTTCACTGACAGCAATGGTCCAGAGATGTTCAGAAAGAAATCAAAAACGTCAAAACATTCCATGTGACTTGGATCTGTAATCTTACTAAGCTCCAAGAACAAGAACATTTTGCACAAAAAACCTATTAAAAACTTTTTTTGTTTGCCAATGTCTTCCCTTCCACGTTACTTCAGGGTACGCGTTTACTACCTGCAGAACGACATATTGCCATAAGGGTCAGCATCATAACACACCGGTGTCAAACTGCCTGCAGTAAATGCACACTCTAATCTGACGCAGAAGACATCTTTTTTTTTTTCCACACACAAAGCGTTCTTGAAGCTTCAAAAGTTGAATAATAGAATGTTTTGACAATGTTCTTGGTTCTTTCTAGACTTTGAACATCCTTGAACTATTGCACTCTATGAAGGGTCAGCGAGCTCTTGGATTTCATTTAAAATTTCTTAATGTGTGTTCTAAAAATGAACGAAGGTCTTAATTAGAATGACATGAGGGCAAGTAATTAATTAAATAATATTCTTTTTTTGTAGACTAACCCTTTAATAGAGATGCATTAAACTTTCCATGCTGTCACTCTTATGTGGCTTTGCGTGTCCACTGTATTGCTTTACTTATTGTTGTGTAACTCCTCTCCTGTTGCCTCATGGGATTGTATGCCTTCAGATTCTCAGCATAAGCAGTAGGTCATCAAGGTACTTATCATGCTGTTTGATGAATTCTATGAACTAAGACATAACACTCATTAGTGTTTTACCTATTATAGCCCATAGCAGGGTACAGTAGTAGGCATATTAACCTTGAGAAGACAGTTTACACCTGGTATTAAGACGTGCTTCTGTCAAAAGTGGATTGGCACTAAATATCAATGTAAAAAGGGTTCAACATTTTTGAGATTGTTCACGTTCAAAAATGCATTCCGATTGTTTTCACAGTATTCAACAGCCAAAAGAGATCACTAATGTCCTAAATGATGTTGCGAGAAAGTAAAACAAAACAAGGTATTTATATTTTGCAGTCTAACCCCCTGCTCACATTGTAGACTCTCAGAAATAAAGGTACAAAATCACTGGGGTACACTTTTGTACTGTACAGGTGGACATTAGTACCTTTAGGGTACACTTTTGTGCCTTTAAAGGGAGTCACACACCAGACACGGCACGCATATGACAGTTGGAAGTATCTCACACCAGACGCGCACATTTGAATGTTATTTAATATGAAACTATTCAGATAGCGCTCTGTGGCGCGACAGAAATATGAACAGTGTCCTGAGTCGTAGCTGGGCGCTGCGGACAGCCGCCGGTGTGGCACCCTGAAAGAAAGCTATGTTTAGAATTCTAAAATGCATGGTGCTGCGTGCCGCGTCACGTCGCTGAGCAGCGCATCCGGTGTGCGACGCATTTCAGGTACACATTTGTACTTTTTAGGAATTAATACTTTTAAGGACCTGTTAGGAACAAAAATGTACCTTTTAAAAAAAGTACCGTCCCAGTGACAGATTTTGTACCTTTATTTCTGAGAGTGTACATTTTTAATAGTCTTATAAAATTGTAGCATGTCAAACTGCACGAACATGACTCCCATGTCACGCTGTAAGATCTCAGTAGTCATAATGTCAGACTGAACAGCAATGAAGATGCGCCAAACACTGATACGCAAGAAAACCCTGTGTTTGACGTCATCCATCCATGACACTTTCACTATCCTGTGTTCTGACGTGACACAGTCTTTTGCTCACAGTGTGCCTCAATAATAAAACCAGAAACAAAACTGTTTTGACATTTCCCTGCAGTGGTTTGAAGTTCATGCTGATTGCGTCATCAGATTCAGCACTCCTATTGGTTCTTGGATTAACATTTGTCACAGCTAAAGTCACACTGCAGGAAAGAGTCTGAAAACTTGCCAGAACTTCATTGAATGGAAAATCTGATTACAACGACCATTAAGTGGCTGTCAGTGAACATGTCAAACCAAAGGCCTCAGATTTTAGCCTAGGATTACAGGAATCTTTCAGAATTTGCCAAATTTGTCTCAGACGACCAAATCGTGGCTGAAATCGCTGGCTGAAATGTAAGCAGGGCTTGAGTTGCCATCTACATCCCTTTCTTTTGTTTACTTTTTTATTCACTCTTAAGGCTGCGTAACATGGGTTAATTTATTCAACAGCACTCATCCATTGGAATGAGCACTCCAGCAAAAGCGCATGACAAAAATCAATGTGCCTTGATGAAATCTGTTGGACTGTTTCCCCCACAGTCCAAAGACATGCGGTATAGGTGAACTGGATGAACTAAATAGGCCGTAGTGTATGAGTACGTGTGCGAATGAGAAAGTGTATGGGTGTTTACCAGTACTGGGTTGCATTCGCTGCGTAAAACATATGCCGGAATAGTTGGCGTTTTGATCCGCTGTGGCGACCCCTGATAAATAAGAGACTAAGCCGAAAGGAAAATGAATGAATGTTTATAATAATTTGGAGATAATGAGTGTGGCCAGCCAAGACACAATACTACAGAAAACACAAGTTAATAGCAGGTGAAGCACCAACACAAATGAACAGAATGATGTAAATATCAATGTAGTTGGAGTGATATATCATTCAGCACTTTTGACCACTTCCTGGTCAATCATATCTGAGGACTGAAATTGCTGTATAGAATATATTTGATTAATTTATAGTTTCAAATTTAGGCTTCCATATAAAAGGAGTCGAAAGAAATTTGGGCAAATGTTCTAGAACAAGCAACTTCTTTATGTGTCAGTTGTTTCTATGCAGAAACAAAGTATTAAGAGACACACATCTCTTATGTATACCATTACATTTAACGTCCTTGTTTTGCAAGGACCAACATTTGAGAATATCCTGACCTTTCTCAGGGAGGACTGCATGAAGTTCAAGTGTGCAATTTTAAGTTTTTACTTCTTAAAAAACCTCCAAAAATAATTACAACGCCTAGATCCAACAGACTGAAATTTCCCCTTTAATTTAAAGCTGCATGCTCACACAAGTTGGCAGAACCTACAATTTGTTTTGAAACTGGCAATGCAAGTTCCTTGAGATTGCACAAAAAGGCTGTCTACAGCAAAAACGGTGTAGAACTCCAAATCTCGTTCCTATGTCTATCTGCTGGAGTGAAACACAACAGCATTTAGAGTTTTTGTTTTCTCGAACATCTCTTTAAGACTGAGAACAGAGTCAGCAAAGACTAGACAAGCGCAAATTCTTTCCAGTTTGTTGCCAAGTGAAAGGTCAAGAACAAAGTGCAAGCGTATCTGCAGAGATCTTCAGGGCTTTAAAACACTTTCGGTCAAGCAACCAAATTCCAATACACCTTGTCCCCTCTTAAGCATTGTCCCGTTGACGTGGTTAATTCGCAGATAATGTTTGGATGCTTGTTAACATGTCCTTTCCTTCTTCAGGAGAGAAAGGTGATACTGGAGTGAGTGGGCTACCCGGGATTCCCGGAGCTACTGGGAAACAAGGAGAGAAAGGTGCATTTGTGATAAAAGATTAAACTTTTTTTTTTGATGCACCTTCTTATAGTTGCTATGGCGTTTATCTTGTGCCTTTTTGTGCACTTTCATAAGGGTGATGATGATGTTGTTTCACCATATTGTGTAATTTCTTACAAGTCACACTGAGAATATGCAGTACTATCAGATATCGGAGTATATGAAGTAGGTTTGCTTTAAGAATCAAGCACTGAGAATCACACAATGGTGTCTATGATAGACTTGGACCCCAGTACTTTGGGTATAATCCAGCAAAATTAAAATATGTGACACTGGACCACAAAACCAGGCTTTCAATGAGTCAGGGTTGCTGAGAATGGGTCTTTTATTTCGAATTACATTCAAGTTGATGTTAATGTGTGCAGGTGAATCAGGCCCTAAAGGAGACAAAGGAGATACTGGTTTCCCTGGGCTGAAAGGAGACCCAGGGGAGCGTGGAGAGCCCGGCTGGAATGGAACAAAGGGGGGGATGGGTGAGCCTGGCAAACAGGGATTGACTGGCCCTCCTGGACCAGATGGCATCAAGGGCGAGAAGGGCGACAAAGGAGACTGTCCATTTGGAGAGAAAGGCCAGAAAGGGAGTACAGGTGAACCAGGGCCTCAAGGGCCTAAAGGAGACCTGGGTGTGCCAGGGCTGAACGGCACAGACGGGCTTCCTGGAGCTAAGGGGCCAAAGGGAGATCTGGGACCCCTAGGTAAGCAAGGAGAGCCTGGTCCTCCAGGACCACAAGGACCACCAGGACAAAGGGGGATGCCGGGGATGAAAGGCACAAGAGGCCTAAAGGGAGCACGAGGAATTCGGGGATTCAAGGGCTTTAAAGGTGAACCTGCCGTTCAGAAGCGATCCGCCTTCAGTGTTGGTCTTTTCCCCAGTCGATCGTTCCCGCCACCCGGTCTCCCCATCAGGTTTGACAAAATCATTTACAATGAGGAGGCTCACTGGGACCCCAATGCAAGTAAATTTAACTGCACTCATGGAGGAGTTTACGTCTTTTCGTACTACATAACCGTGCGTAATCGTCCCCTGCGTGCAGCTCTGGTGGTAAATGGCATTCGGAAACTGCGAACGCGTGACTCCCTTTACGGCCAGGACATTGACCAGGCCTCTAACATGGCCGTGCTCCGTCTGTCATCTGGAGACCAGGTCTGGCTGGAGACTCTGCGGGACTGGAACGGTGTTTACTCCAGCAGTGAGGACGACAGCACGTTCTCAGGATTCTTGCTCTATGCTGATGCCACTAAAGACTGATGGCCAGGAATTACATTGACCTCTAGACGAACCAGTTTTAGGCCTTTAGTCTTTCATGGGGTGGAAGCTGCCTATACTATATTAACTACTTGAGCCTTATTTAGATTTGTATACTAACAGCAAATGTACAGCAACTAATTATTGTGCTGACTGTTTTGTTTTTGTGTTTACTAAAATAACATTTTTTATAAACTAATTTGTGGCAGCTATTTATGTATCTGTTCACATATTTATACGACATACTTATGGAATTAAAAAAAAGTAATGATTAATTCCTGTCTTTCTTTCTTACCCAAAGGTCACACAATGTTTATACAGATTTGTAAATTACATATCTTTATTCATACCTTTGTCTTTAATGTTTGAACCCTAAAATTATTTTCCAGGAGTCACAATAAAAGCTAAAACAGAAAAAAAATAAGAATCCAATATGCTTTACAACACAGCAATGAATATATGTAAATAAAGGTGAAGGCAAAATTATTAGCCCTCCTAATCATTTTTAGTTAAAAAATATTTCTAGTGCTGTTTAATGTAGAGTAGATTTTTATCCAACACATTTTTAAACATCATTTTAATTATTTTAAATAATAATTTTCAATTCAATTCATCTTTATTTCTACAGCACTTTTACAATGTAGATTGTGTCAAAGCAGCCATAAGTTCTTGTGTCGTTGCCATGATGACAGTACATTTACTAGTTATTTGACAAGATACGAGTATTCAGCTTAACTAGGTTAATTAGGTTAACTAGGCAAGTTAGTTTAATTAGGAAAGTCATTGAACCGACAAATAAAAATCTTAAGGGAACTATTAATACTGACCTTAAAAAATATGTTTATTTGATTTATTTACAATACAGTAAAGCAATATTTTTTTAGTAGATGTAATATACGACAGATTTGCTTTGTTTACCAAACAAATGGATCTGATTGAATTTGCGTTGAAAGCCTAAAAAAAAGTTTAAAGGTGCTGTATGTAAGTTTTTGATTCTTCTAAAGCATAAAAATACCATACTATGTTTGCAGATATTTAAGAAACATGCCAAGTGAACATTCTTGTTTATCTGAAAAACAATGCTGAAGTCAGATATTCTGCTTTGAAAATGTGCGTTATGTGCCGGAATGGCTGTCTTTGTTTTGGTTCCTTTAAACTGCCCACTGCCACTTTAGCCAATTATATTTCAGCACCCTGGGTTGCCTTGATGGAAAACAGTGTATTTCATTCATTCGGTCAGGAAGACTCTCAAAGTATGCATACGTGATTGTAATGCGACTTCCGGTGGACAGTAACAGACTCCGAAATGAGACGCAGATTCAGAGTTCCACATGAGGTTATTAATTAGCAAATAATATAAATATTACGAGTGTAAACATTAGGTGAGCAGGTTACATTGTAACCCCGTGTCCTAACCACATGCTACATGACGAGATTTGCAACGATAAGCAATTTGGCTGTTTGCACCAGACGAAACATGACAGAAATTTAAATACAGCCATTCAGAAGCATAGAATAAGCACTCACTCACGAAATGGTAAGGTTTATATTCTAATTAATACATATTAAACCTCTTTAACATTATTACATGTAGATGCTGAGTTTTAAAGTTCAATTTCAAACCGTTTATTTTATTTTCAAGATCTGAGGTGAACTATCTGCTGCTGCTTTCAGTAGTATGGCAATAAATGTCATGTAAAATGGCATTCAAACTCACATTGTTAGCATTTTAACACTGAATAAAGCACATGAGGTGTACTTGAGGTGATCATTGTCATCAAGTTTTCTGTTGTTCAGCTGCAAGAAATAGAAGCCGTTTCTAAAATATAAATTTCAGGTGTTGGTTAGGACAAAAAGTCCTTTTAATATGAAAAATATTTCTTCTATCACATGCCATTGCTTTTATATAGAACACAATTAAAATCAGCCTTTAGGATCGATAGTATCCAAGAATGCAATACCTAGTTCATCCACTGGGTGTCAAACTTACATACCGCACCTTTAAACTATTGTTTCTTATTTTAAGTTTTAAGTTAACTCCCAAAATCATTCTAATATTTTGCGCAGAAATGGCAGCAAATGTCCACACAGATTCTGTCTGGCCCTGCTCGTGGAGAACAATGAACAAAGAATGAGCAATGAACAGACAACGAAAAAAAAGCAAAAAGCAAAAATATTCATTCCCCAGCATGCAGACTATTTCACAAAAACCCATTTGTCAAGAGGATCTCCCTCAAAAATGACAGAACATGGCAAGCTAAATCAGTGATGAGGAACCGGATGGGCAATCAAGCAGATGCTCATCACCACTGAACTACAATTGTACTACTACAAACAAGTGTGACTGCATGTCATAAGTTTCACCAGGAAACCGCAATTACAGCAGTATTTGCATTCTGACTATTCAGAGGCCTCATGATTCAATGTCAATGCCTAAACTTGTTCCAAGCACAAAAACAGCGACCTCAGGCAATGACTAACTGGTATAATGACTGGTTGGATCATCTTTTGTGTTATTTCTTTCAACATTATTCAACCCTTTTTCATTATTCAACCCATTTTCCAGTCTGTTACACCATTAACAGTACACACCGGATCAAATCAAATCAATCCACAGATGTTGAACTAGGAAACAATTGAATTTATTTTTTTAACCAACCAATGAAAAAAAACCCCTAAAAAACGTAAGATTGAAAGCTGTAATAAAAATATGAACATTAAACAATATACATATTCAACCAAATATAAATGCAAATAACATTGCAATCACATTGATATAAGAAAATATAAAAACTATTATTTTAGGAAAATGTAAAGTGCTAAACAGGATATGACATTTTGGTTTTTAATAACTAATTAGGCTATGAACGAACACTTTAAAATGACACCTGTAAACATTTTTGCAACAGATCTATAAAGTGCAGATTAAAGATCTAAACCACATTCTGAAAACATTTTTTTTATTAGTGCTGTTAAACAATTAATTGTAAATAAATCACATACAAAATAAAAGTTAGCATTTACATAATAATTTGGTTGCGTGTACAGTGTATAATAACTATATGTACATTGTATATTTGTATACTTATATATGAATAAAATAAAATAAAAGTTAAATATATATATATATATATATATATATATATATATATATATATGTATGTTTGTATATGTGCGCATTTATATATACATAACTATAGACAGTACATCCACTTATATTATGTAAATACAAACATAATAATTTGTATGCAATTAGTCAGTTAATCGTTAAACAGCACTAAAGGATACATAAATTTTAATTCTGGATTAATACAAAAGCCTTCCTCATATATTGAAGGCAATATGAATATGCAGCATTCATAACAGAGCAATGATGTCGCTCTGTGTTGTTTGTGTTTTTTTACCGGATTGGCCTCATTAAAAAAATCCAAAGCTGTTCAGTGTGGCCAAAACATCACTCTAAGTTCCTCTGGCTAAAAGGAAGAGCAGAATGGCCACGTTCTGGGTCGTTTAGTCGCAGGACACGGATCAGGCTGTTTATTGGAAGAGAACTGGAAAAAAGAAATGGAAAAACTCTTTTATTAGGAGTCAAAATCCAGAATATTTATCTTTATACTTGGACATGAAATATACAAGCAATTCCAGGCATATGTCAACCTTGCCATTAAAAAAAAAAGTTTTCACCAAATTAGCGAAACCCTTTCTAGGTTTTTTGCGTAGCCTTGTATTTTACAGTACTGCAAAAATACTCAAAAATGTCTGTCAGTGTTTTCCAACAATTACATTTGATTTACCAAAGTCACACAAGTGGCAATTTCACATCCGTCACATCCATAATGGAGGCTTTTTCCTCATAAATGCAAAAATGTCAAATAAAATAAAATCAATCATTTTTGTTCTGTAGAGAGACAACACTTAGCCTTTTGATTAGCATTATTTCTTTTGGGTTGTGAAGATTAATTTACAGAATTTCTACCAAGTATGTTGTAAACTTTAAACTCGCAAGAGAGAATGTAGGGCACCTTGTGTCAAAATGATTGATTTATTACCTTCACAAAAACATGGATTCACTCCCCTTAAGATAAATCTCTATTTTTTCCTTTAACAAACAGTACAAATACTTGCTTTGTAACAAACTCTTTTACCCACGTTGTTAAACATTTTAATCTAACACCGTTTTTGTTTTTAAAATAAGATTGAACACTTTTGGATTTTAATATGTGAAAATATCAATCGGCAACATCCCGCTCTCCCTCGTGAAGCTAATACGGAAGTAACTGAAACTGCAATTCATCAAAATTCCGCTAGGCCTGGCTCCATAATAGAGCACATTTCTATTGACCCCAATGTTAAAATGGCCAACTTTACAGCAGAAAAAAGGTGTTTACAGCCTGGTACAAAAAGCAATTTTGGTGCATATAGCTAATATTACACTTCATGTCAACTGTGAGGGGGTGAATTTTTTATAACTCATCCATTTCGTTTCTTTTCAGTTATATTAAGTCTGCATAATTAAGGGCGTGGCCACTTGAGTGACAGCTGGGTCTTGCTGGTCGCCGTCACGTCACCTCAGCTGATTCTGGCTGATCAGCCACTGAACTCGGCATATACATCATATTTTTGTTTTGTTTTATGTGGCTTTACACATTCAATTGCCTTTTGAAATTATTTATTACAATTATCAGATAATATGGCATGCTATGCACTTAACTGTGCTCACAAACCATTCAAGTGGCCTCCATTTCGCAGGTGAGTGAAATTCTTATATACTTGCATATCTATAAATGTATTTGTTGTATTTAAGACAGTTTATCATTTATAATTTTCTTTAAAACTTTAATGCACTCCAGAATCTGACAGATTGATTAGCTGTAGGCTAACAGTCATCTGAAACGTTGTCATACAGTGTTATGCCTGGATTTCATAAATAGCCTTGCATTTACTAACACAGACTATATTTGTAGTACTTGGAAGTAATTCGCGTTTTCCTCCTGTAGAAAAAAGTCATAAGAACAATGCTGAGTGGCTCAATGTATTACAACAGTGTTTTTAAAAGACTAAACACTTTATTGATATAGTATACAACCAAGCACATGTGGTCAGAACACAAACGAGTCGCAGGCAATGAAGTATTAAGCGTTTCTCCCAAAGAAAAGCCCGTTTAAGCAAAATGCTAGCAGGCATCTTTGCCCTTTTTTGGTTACCCCGGGTCAGCGCAATGACGAGCGAACAAAATGGTGATGGTTGCCCATGCCCACTTGTAGCTTAATTTGCGCTCTTCAGAAACCTATGGGTGACGTCACAGATACTACGTCCATATTTTTTACAATCTATGTGAAAATATACATCTTTTCTTGAAGTAAAAGCAACCTTTTCCCCTTTCTAATCATTTATGTACTCATTTTAAAGTTTACTAATAATTAGTAAATAATAATTACTTATGTCACTAATAACATGAATTTCTTCCCCTTACGATATCAAAATACCAATTGATATAAAAAAAACCCTCCCTAGTTTCATAGCAGGGGTGAATTAGGGTTCAGATGTCCAAGTGTCCAGATTTGGGAGAGGGGAGGATATTTTTATGAGGGTAATAATTCAATCTTTTTGACACAAGGTGCCCTACACATTCTCTCTCTCTCTCTCTCTCTCTCTCTCTCTCTCTCTCTCTCTCTCT
>CAIGQV010019086.1:482755-519134 GCA_903798115.1 Danio jaintianensis
CTTCTACTACTACTTAAACAACTACTACAATTTCAACAACTACTACTTCCACGACAACGACCACTACTACTACCACCACCACCGCTAGCACTACAACTACAACATTACTTTTTCTTCTTCTACTACTACTCAAACAGCGCTTGGAGATTCAGGTGTGCATTTGGACATGTTTGCGTAAATCTATTTATTAATCGTGTTGAATAATTCCCAAACCATTAAATATAGCATAGATGTTAATACAGATAATATATTAGATAATATAGATGCTGTGTTCAGGCATTCATGAAATAAAAAATAAACATATAAATAACTTTTAAAATGGGGCGGACAGAGCTGCAATTAACAGAAATCTGTCGTAGCAACTTTAAGCCATGTATAAACGGCCTGAGGATGAGTAAATTAACTACAAATGTTCATATTTTTATTTAGCTTTCATGATCCTGGAAATAGACTTTTCTTTTTCTTGATGTTACACACAATTTCTAATTTCTTTCTTATGACTTTTGAGTGAAACATCATCAGGTCACGTTCTTTTGAAAGGCTTTGTGAGGCTTGTAAATGCACCTGACGATGGTGTCTCTGTGTCCCTGTTGGTCCTGCTGTGTGTTGATCTTGTTTTTCAGTCGGCTGATCTCGCTGTCCAAACTCTTCGCCGTTCTTCTCACATCCAAGCGCTCTGGGCAGATTTCTGAGGCCTTTGCCACAGAAGCCTGTAAAAAAACAACAACAAATTTAATAAAAAAACAAAACAAAGCATGCTATTCTTTTCATATATAAAACAAATAGTCTTTTTTTTTTATTTACCTGTAACTCCTCCTCCTTCTGATTCAGGCTCCTCTTTAGTGTCTCGATCATTTCCAAGTGGGTTTTTCGTTTTTGCTCATAGTGTTTTTTGTGGTGTTTACTTCTCTCCACCTCCTGATCACTGTTGTTCAAACGCTCCTGCATCCAATCACATAAAAACAAAACCGTTTACTGTTCGCGTCCTAAAAAGTGAAGCCAAAACATTCGGATCGCCCCTGATGGCTGGCTGCAGAACAGGTCATGAACACTGCACTCTCCATGTAATTTAATAGAATGAGTGTCAAACATAAAAAAATAAAAACAACAATTACAACAAACAAAAATTACATAAAAAAAATGTTCATGATTATTGTTTTATTCAGTTATTTGATACTTAAAAAAATTAGGTGCTTGCAACTGCGTCCTATAATAACTAACCGCACAGACTGTGACATTTTGCTTCATTTTTCAAACATTTTTTTATATATTGGACACATTAATAATGGGTTGGGGTGTAATGGATCATGCAAATTTTGGCTTCACTTTAAACTATAATGATGACAGATGAAACCAGATTAAAACCATTAATCGTTTTCCTAGAAAATGACAGGCCAACAAAAAATTGCTGCAACTCTGATACAAGTTTTATTTATAGAGAAAATTAAAAAGCACTGCAGTGTTTGGGTGTTCTGTGTTTGTCTGAGATAATTACTAATTAGTCTACCGAAATGTGTGTATTCCATACAAGACACAATATGTAAAGGCAGGCCCGTAGCCAGCCTGGTGAAAGGGGTGGTTCTTTTTTTCCTCAAAAAGTGGACCTTTTTGCAGTTATTCGCCTCGTTTTCTATTTATTTATGAGGTTTAAATATTGCATTTTAAGCACTTTCTTTTGCTGGATTAGCTTGTCGGATGGTTTTCATAACCACACTTTTTGATGTACCAAAAACATTTCATAAAGATTTAGAATAAAGAAATAATACAATAATAAATACTAAAAAATACAATACTTTTATATTAAAAATACACATTTTTTACATCATACATCATTAGAACAAAATAGGAATAGGAATTAAATATTCTATAATATTATATATTATAAATCCAGCCAACACAGAATTCCGCTTGGTCTTAAAGCCTTTTTCGATGGGTTATTATCACAATTCGTTATGGCATAGCAGTCAAAATAGGACAAATGAGCTCATGTATGGGACAAATTCTGGACCTTTGTCAGTGAGGGGTGGGTCTTTCGAACCACCCGAACCCCCCCTAGCTACAAGCCTGAAAGGCTGCCGTCATTTGCGATCTCCAGCAGTTGATCTTCTTGCACAGACATGGTGGATTCACCTGATTTGTTGACAAATAGGTTGTGGATCCATTCCTTGGCAGTTCGTGGGTCCTTCACTGGGCCAACTTTTTTAAAGACGTCTGTTTCTTACTCATTTTGCTGCTTGTGGGTTAAATTTGGGCGCTCAAGTGACCGAGATGTAACCGTGAGAATACAGTCATTTTTCAAAATAAAAGATTTTTCAAAATAAAAGATTGTTCAGAATCAGATAATAAATAAAACAGAAATAATAAATGATTTCTTGTGCAGCCCGGTGCCAATTGATCCACGGAACGGTACGGGTCCAGGGGTTGGGGACCACTGATCTATGTAACAAACTTGTTTTATATGTGTGTATCCCTCAAACATAATAAACATATATATGTCATCTCAAAACAAACTTTATTTCGGATGTGATTATTCGCAATTAATCTTTGCCCAGAACTAATTGTCAAGGATTAGATACAGCTAATGTTATATTTTAATTGGTTAAAACTGTAGCATAATTAGTATATTTAGTACATACATAATTAGTATAAAATTTGTCTTTTATCCATCTTTTAGCAACATCTATCTTTCATTTATCTATCTTTTAGCACAATATCTTGGTTCAGTACCATTTTTATTTATTTACTTCTATATAAATGTTTTTATATTTTTGGAATAAAATTCAGCAAATAAAATGAGTTTTAAGTCAGTATTCATTTTAATTAAACGTCTATCATCCAATCCAGTCTAATTATGCTGGTAAAATCCATATCAGTTGACTTCTAAGATTTTGTATTTTTATACTTTTTATACTTTAATATTAACATTTCATTTACTATGAAGTGAACCTGATTACACCACGTGCTATTTTTAAGCATTATCAAAAAGTAGTTCAATGGTTGAAAGTCATCCAGATGTTACTGGTCATGAAGAACTGATTATTTTTCACAAGCCATTGAATAAAACGTCTTCTCTGACCTTAATGGGCTCCGCTTCCTCTACAATGCTGTTCACGGTTTCCTTCTTTTGCCGGAAGAGTTTCTCAGCCTCCTCATATTCCTTCTTGCAGGTTTGTGTTTGTTTCCGCACAGCTTCAAACTCCTCTCCACAAACACTTATGCGTCCACTGAGCTCCTCCAGTTCCTCCTCCTGAACACACATACATAATGAGACACAAATACACAGGCATATTAATCTTCGTGAGGGAATTTGTTTGTTACCAAAGGTTTCAGGTCTTCTGATTGAGGTTCCTCCACATTCTGCAATTCCGTCAACTCTGCCTGAAGCTTCCGGGTACGCTCCTGTTAGCGAAACAAAAATGAATAAATAAAATCTTAGGGCACTTTCAGTTAAATCTCTATGACATGGGCATGTGCACTGCTGGTATTTAGTAACCTGGACTCTCTTGCGGTCGTCGTAAGCTCTGCGGAGAAGAGTTTGGTTCTGTCTCTCTTCCTCACCGACCTGCTGCATTTCCTGCTGAAAGCGATCCAAATGAGCTCTCTGGGTCTGTAGAGCAGACTGCAAATGTCTGGAAAAAAAAACACACATTAGTTTAGGTCGCAATTCAGGCTATTAATTACTGGTTTGTTTTTAATAATTTGGATTCTTCTCTTTGTTTAGATCTCTTATATGTTTCTTTTATTCTTGTATGTAAAACACTTTGAATTACCATTGTGAATGAAATGTGCTATATAAATAAACTTGCCTTGTCTTGTGTAAATATGTGTAAATATATATTCATTCAGTTTTTAGATTAATTTCAGTAACATTGAAGATGCAAATGTTTCGATGATGTAGGCACAATACAGCTTCTAAAATAATATTTTCTGTATTTTAGTAGATATAGACGCCTTCGATACAAAACAAGTGGTTTTTTAGTTGTACATAAAAGTTATTTATTTAAGTGTGTGTGCGTGTGTGTGTAAACATTCTAGTTACTATAAGCTCAAAATCATTTAGCAGAAGTCTCCACACTTCTAACTATTTATCTATTTTACAAAATTCTGTGCAGAAACAGCAAAAATAGTCTGCAGATTCTGTCTGGCCCTGCTCATATGCAACAGAATGTTATCATTTAAAGGAACACTCCCGCTTTTTTTTCGGAAAAAGGCTCATTTTTCAAGTCTCCTAGAGTTAAACAGTCGACTTGAACCATTTTTGAATCCATTCATCCGATTTCTTGTTCTGGCAGTGTCACTTTTAGCTTAGCATAATGAATTGAATCGTATTAGACCATTAGCATTTTACTCAAAAAAAAAAAAAGAGGAGTTCTGATAATTTTTCTAGTTAAAGCTTGAGTCTTCTGTAGTTACATTGTGTAATAAGAAACAAAGAATAAAGAATAACATAACAAATAATGAATCACTCCTCTTATTTACGCTCATTTAACAACTCTTCACGAGTTAAACAGTTCAGTTTTAACATTTTTGAATGTATTCAGTTTATCTCCGTGTCTGGCGGGAGCACTTTTAGCTTAGCTTAGCATAAATTATTGAATCGATTAGACCATTAGCATCTCGCTCAATTTCTTATTTTTAAATCAAGAATTAAGATAATTTTCCTATTTAAAGCTCGACTATTCTGTAGTTTCATTGTGTACAAGAACCAACGGAATATGAAAAATTACTATTTTCTATCTAGACCAATATCGTTAGAAATAATACTTTCATTCTGGCGTAATATTCAAGAAATGCTGCTGCTGTACCATGGCTGCACCAGGTGTAATTATATTACACAGCGCTTAAGAATGAACTACTTTCAGAGGGCGCCTTGAAACCATGAAGACATGAGAGATGCATCTGTTTAAATGCGCTTCTGTAAAGAACATATAGACCTATATTTGACAGACACAATCAATAAACACTTGATGCTTGCTCTCAACTACATTATTTAAGGCTATTCTACGTTACAACATTGACAGGATTTGTTGTTGTCAAGATTGGGCTTCTTAATAAGGCAATTAAATGTTTAACTCTAGGAGACTTTTAAAATGAGCCTTTTTCAAAACAAAGTGTGGTGTTACTTTAATTTGGACTAATTGGTAGTATTCAATTACACTCCAAAATTTAAGTTTGCTGTTTGTTCAAACTACTTATTTAAAATGAGCTGAACACAATCTTGAGGTTTATTTTGAGACAACTTAAGTGTTTTGTGTTCAATCCACTTAAATCTGTAAAAACTAATAAGCTAACTTAATTCCTTCCTAAGCGAGATGCTAATGGTCTAATCCAATTCAATTATTTATGCTAAGTTAAGCTAAAAGTGCTTCTTCCAGACTTGGAGATCGGATGAATGGATTAAAAAAAATTTTTAAACTCTACAGTTCAACTCTAAGGGAGTTGTTAATTGAGCCTATTTCCAAAAAAGGAGGAGTGTTTCTTTTAAAGTGTCAGCTGTTTTAACATGTTGGTTTCATACTAGTGCAACCTCTAACCAAATTTAGCTGCTCGTGCAGGAAAAAGATTGCAAAACGCAATTCTTTCACTTGCAATCTGGAGTACTGGTTGTTGCTGTTCAGTCTCAGTCATGTTTCTTCTACTGTGAAACGAAAAGCGCAAGGCAATGTAGCCACCAGGCCTCATGCTTTAGGTCAAATTAGATTACACTTGCTGTAAGAAGGTGCACTTTCAATCAATGCACTAAAATTAATCACAATTTAACTGAACATTTTTAATAGGGCTGCACAATATATCGTTTCAGCATCGATATCGCAATGTGTGTATCTGCAATAGTCACATCGCAGGATCTGCAGTGTGGAGATTATACAGGAGCCACAGTTCAAAACACACATGATTTATGGAGTTATGGACATGGTCAGCAACAATACTCAGGTAGGCTGTGGCGTTGACACAATGCTCAATTGGTACTAATTGGCCCAAAGTGTGCCAAGAAAATATCCCCCACACCATTACACACCACCACCACCAGCCTGAACCATTGATACAAGGCAGGATGGATCCACGCTTTCACTGTGTTGACGCCAAATTCTGACCCTACCATCCGAATGTCACAGCAGAAATCGAGACTCATCAGACCAGGCAACGATTTTCCAATCTTCTATTGTACAATTTTGATGAGCCTGTGCGAATTGTAGCCTCAGTTTCCTGTTCTTAGCTGTCAGGAGTTGCACCCGGTGTGGTCTTCTGCTGCTGTAGCCCATCCGCCTCAAGGTTGGACGTGTTGTGCCTTCAGAGATGCTCTTCTGCATACCTCATTTGTAACGAGTGGTTATTTGAGTTTCTGTTGACTCTGATCTCTGGCATTAACAAGGCATTTGCGCCCACAGAAGTGCCGCTCACTGGATATTTTCTCTTTTTCTGACCAATCTCTGTAAACCCTAGAGATGGTTGTGCATGAAAATCCCAGTAGATCAGCAGTTTCTGAAATACTCAGACCAGCCCGTCTGACACCAACAACCATGCCACGTTCAAAGTCACTTAAATCACCTTTCTTCCCCATTCTGATGCTCGGTTAGAACTGCAGCAGATCGTCTTGACCATGTCTACATGGCAGCATTGAGTTGCTGCCATGTGATTGGCTGGTTAGAAATTTGCGTTAACGAGCAAGTCGACAGGTGTACCCAATAAAGTGGCCAGTGACTGTACAATAGATACACTGCAGTGGTATTATACATTTGATTACTCAATTTGTGCCTACTGTTTATTTCATTCGTATCTTTGCTCTACTGTATTAACTAATGATTTGTCTCGTGATTGGTTTATTATATTCAGGGTTTCTGCAGGTTTTACCAAGACAAATGTAAGACTTTTAAGACCTTTATGAAATTTTAGACTTATAGGAAAAAATACTAAGGGTTATTTCTAATGGCCAGTTGAAGTTATATTTATACTTGCCCCATTAAAATTCAAACACATATTCTCCACACACATACCTATAAACAAATGTTATGGTAAGAAAGATAATTAAATCAAATTGGTAAATAGAGTTAAATATTTTTTCTTAAATAGACCCGTTTATTTAATGTAGAGAAAAGCATACTCGCAACATGTATCGCAGAAAAATGTCAGTTTTTTTCAATATCGTGCGTAATTTTCAAACCTGATTTCCTCTTCAACATCTCTGGAGAGGAACTGTGGTCTGTGGTGTTCACAGGAGTAGTAGCGGTTACTGTAGACCTGGTCTCCGTCACGTGTGAAGGCCTCTCTGCAGTTGCGTGGTGCTTGTCCTCCTTTAGACTGCATGACCCTTCTGGCATCTCTGTTGTCCTGTGGGAAATCAATGGAGGAATGAAGAGATCTCAGACGAAAGGATGTGGAAATAACATCACTAGTTACGTTTCCATCCACCTATTTTTATGCACATTTTGGAATATCGCATAAAAAAACCCTGGATGGAAACACCAAGATGTGCATACATTTTGAAAATGTGTATAAAAAAAATTATGTGCACAACTGAGTAGGATAAACTTTTTATCTGATAAGTAAAAAAACGCACATAAACTACACTACCTGACAAAAGTCTTGTCGCCAAGTTTTAGAAACAACAAAGAATAACTTGACTTATAGTTGATCATTTGATATCAGAAGTGGCTTATATGAAAGGCAAAGACCTCTAGATTATGCTTATTTTACCAAAATAAAATATGATCATGCCTTGATTTTTAATTATTTAATTAGGACAGTAAGGTCTGACTTTGCTTAGACAAAAGTCTTGTCACTTAACAGAAATAATGTACAGTATAGAATATAAAGTCATGGTGCAGTGGAAAAAGAATGAATATTGTGTATGACTCCCATGAGCTTGGAGGACTGCATCCATACATCTCTGCAATGACTCAAATCACTTATTAATAAAGTCATCTGGAATGGCAAAGAAAGCGTTCTTGCAGGACTCCCAGAGTTCATCAAGATTCTTTGGATTCATCTTCAATGCCTCCTCCTCCATCTTACCCCAGACATGCTCAATAATGTTCATGTCTGGTGACTGAGCTGGCCAATCCTGAAGCACCTTGACCTTCTTTGATTTCAGGAACTTTGACATGGAGGCTGAAGTATGAGAAGGAGCTCTATCCTGCTGAAGAATTTGCCCTCTCCTGTGGTTTGTAATGTAATGGGCAGCACAAATATCTTGATACCTCAGGCTGTTGATGTTGCCATCCTCTCTGCAGATCTCTTGCACGCCCCCATACTGAATGTAACCCCAAACCATGATTTTTCCTTCACCAAACTTGACTAATTTCTGTGAGAATCTTGGGTCCATGCGGGTTCCAGTAGGTCTTCTGCAGTATTTGTGATGATTGGGATGCAGTTCAACAGATGATTCATAGGAAAAATCTATCCTCTGCCACTTTTCCAAATGATCAACTAGAAGTGAAGTTATTATTTGTTGTTCTTACAACTGGGATCGACGACAAGACTTTTGTCAGGTAGTGTATGATGGAAACGCATTTACCGAATAAATTCCAGCATGCGCATCAAAAAAGTCATGTGATTTTTTGCTTCAACGGATCATGGGAAAGAGTGACAGGTATGTTTGAGTGGACGATGAGGTCTGAACATTTAGAAATTTTATATATGAGAAAGAATTGACGACCATCCTTGATGGAAAACATCAGCGGAACGCGCAAATCTTCGAAGAAGTGCGAGCGGAGATGATTCTATAAGGATATGACAAACCGTGGACTATTTTGCGTAATAAATGGAAGAGCCTTAAGCAAAAATACATGGCTGAAAAAAGAAAACTTGGACGTAGTAGAGCATTTAGTTACTTTGATGACATGGATTTGATTCTTGGACAAAGGCCAATAGTCAAGTCTCTTTCTTCCAACTTAAACTCTGGTATTATTAACAAATTGTTTTTTATAACTTGTTGGTATGCATTGAGGCTGAGTGTATATTGACTGTTTTTAGGTGTCTCTATTGTAGACGGCCCTAAGGACCCTGAAATTGAGCAGGACTCTGAAGGTGAACTTCCTTTTTACCGAACTTAAAATTAATGAATTGAATGTCTATTTTGCTGTTTAAACTGTTTATACGAGTATCTGCATATATTAGATTAGACAGTTTGTAATAATATTTAGCGTCCGTAGTATTAAAACCAGTGGTGTAAAGTAACAAATTACAAATACTCAAACTACTGTAATTGAGTAGTTTTTCTCAGGATTTGTACTGTATTAAGTAGTTTTTAAAAAAGTGTACTTTTACTCTCAATTGAGTACATTTTTAGTGCAGTATCGGTACTTTTACTCCACTACTTTCCTTAAATCTGCAGTCACTACTTTATTTTTTGTCTATGGGGAGTAGAAAAATCAGTCCTGTGATTCCCGTCCAATCAAATCGCACATAGAAGGTAAATTTATAATTGCAGCAAACTGTTTGGAAGCATTAAAAGTGTCCAAGAAGATGTCCAAAATCTTTACACGCATTGACCCAGAGACTGTTTAGATGCATGTCACTGATGAGAAGATAAAGGATGTTTACTGTATGATGCCTGAAATAGCCTTAAACATCCAGCAGGCACAGGACGTTAACATGACGTCAGATTGATGTTGTACCCCAACGTCATGGGGACGTTGCATTTTGTTTGGAAATGAAAATCGCGTTGATGCCAGAACTTAACGTCAGGTCGACATCAATGTCCAACATCCAACCTAAAATCAACCAAATATCAACGTCTAATGATGTTACAGCTTTACGTTGTGTGGACGTTACCACTATGACGTCTATCAGACGTTGGATTTTGGTTGCCATACCTGACAAATAAATGTCAGTATTTGACGTCAATATGACACTGGTTTAAGAAGTTGGCTCCACGTTGGATTTTGGTCACTTTTCCACACAACCTAAAATCAACCAAATATCAACATCATTTGACGTCGTTATTGGACATCAAAATAACGTTGTCCTTATACACTGGCTAGACATAAAATTTTGGCCACCTGACATCACAACCTAAATCTAACCTAATATTAACGTCTTATGACGTTGTGTGCCTGCTGGGCAATAACTAAATGCACTACAGAATGTTACGTTTACACACATCCACCAATTACATGTAAACGCATCAGCTTTTTACTCCATAATACTCACTACTCTTGAGTACTTTTGAAAGATCTACTTTTTACTCACACTTTGAGTAATATTTACAACAGATACTTTTAATCTACTTGCACTACATTTTTAGGTAAGTAATGATACTTTTACTTGAGTATGATTTTTCAGTACTCTTTCCACCACTGATTAAAACATTTGCTGCAAGTACGCTGGTAGAGTGACAAGACTGCGCACATTGCATTTCGTCTACGTGTTCGAAGATGCAAGTAAGTTATTATATACGAAAAAAGGCCTTCTCCTAATTCAGCAACTTCCATTTTCCTTTTGATAATTAGCAAAAGTTTATCATGACGTGACGATTTTGTTCTCTTGGACTCGTTGGATGGAAACAGTGCTTTATTCGCAAATGTTTTATGTGATATTCCAGTTTTGCGCATAAATTTAATTAGCATCTTTGGATGGAAACATGGCTACTGTCATAACTGTAAAATGCTCCTCATGGTCTCACCTTGATCAGCAGAATGGTTTCGATTCCCCTCATGTCAATTAGACAGTTGGCCACTACTGGATTCTCAATGTCAAGGGCCTGGAGCACAGTTGGGTAATCGGGATGACTGACCCCCCTGAAAACAAATAACACATACAAGTTTACTTCTGTGCATTAAAAGACAAACTTACACTAATAACCTAAATCAAAGCTGACACTTTTCAAAGAAACACTCCTCTTTTTTTGGAAATACACTCATTTAACAACTCACCTATAGTTAAACAGTTGAGTTTTATTATTTCTGAATCCATTCAGGCAATCTCTGGGTCTGGCGGAAGCCCTTTTAGCTTAGCTTAAATCAATTTCAATTTCAATTTTCAATTTCAAGGTACTTTATTGGCATGATTGTGAGAACTTACAATATTGCCAAAGCATAAACATAAAACAACATACAGTAACATACAATAACAAACATTAAGGTCAAATTAAACTAAAGGTGCTGGATCATAAAAATACAAAATATAAGAGACCTATAAGATATTTACAATATAAGTTATAAAGTAAACATTTGTAATATAAACTTTTAAAGTATATACATTTACATTTTAAATGGTGTCAGATGAAGATAAAAGTGTTATAGTTTGTTTCTAAAGGTGTGTAACTGATATATGAATTTAGCAGCAGCTGATGGACGTTTATCTTCACCCAATAAAATCTTCATCTGATCTGATTCTGAAGAGCTGTTAAACTCTGGTATGAGTTTAGACATTTTGTTCAAATGTTTCTCTCTAAACTCTTTATATTTATCACAGTACAGAAGAAAGTGTGTCTCTGTCTCAATGTCACCTCTATCACAATGAACACAGATTCGTTCTTGTTTTGGAAGCCATGTTTGTCTGTGTCTGCCTTTCTCTATTTCCAGACTGTGATCACTGAGTCTGTATTTGGTGAGGATTCGTCTGTGTTTTATATCTCTAACGTTGTAAAGATATTCTGATAGATTATATTCTCTGTTTAAAGACCGATAACATTCTAGTTTACTTTGGGTTTTACTCACGTTATCCCAATGATCTAAATATGAGTTTTGATTAGTTTTAATGATTTGATTAATTGTGATTTGTTGTTTTTCAGTGGTGTTGTTCTGAAGTTTAAGAGACATCTGACAGATTGAACTGGTTTTAAGTCTCATTTCTTGGGTTTTAAGGGCTTCATGTTGAAGTGTGTTTGGAGGTCTTGAATTTAAGTGTGTCCAGAAATTAAGAAAGCGTTTTTGGATATGTATTAATAGTGGGTATCTGCCTAATTCGGCCCTGCACGCATTAGTAGGTGTTCTTCTCTGAACTCTTAAAATGTTTCTACAGAATTCAGCATGCAGAGATTCTATTGGATGTTTGTCCCATTTGGTGTAATCTGTTAGACAATCTGGAGCCCAAACCTCACAACCATATAAAGCTATGGGTAAAATAACACTATCAAATATTTTACACCAGACTTTTACAGGAATATCTGATTGTTTAAGTTTACCTTTGATGGCATAGAACGCTCGTCTCGCTTTCTCTTTTAGTGAATTCACTGCTAAATTAAAACTTCCCGATGCGCTGATTTTTAGACCAAGATAATCGGTAGTGTAGAGTGTGTTCTAAAACAGTGTTTCCAAGAGTAAACGTGTATCTGTAATCCTGTAATCTTGCTTTTTTCTGGAAAATCATGATTTTAGTTTTTTTGATATTAACTTTTAAAGCCCAGTTTTGACAGTACTTTTCTAGCAGGTCCAGATGGTGCTGTAAACCTTGTGGAGTATTTGATAATAGCAGTAGATCATCTGCATATAGAAGAGCTTTTATTTCAGAGTTATTTAGTGTAAGACCGGGTGTGTCGGATTGTTCCAGTAACGTTGCTAACTCGTTAATATATAAGTTAAACAAGGTTGGACTCAAGTTACAGCCCTGTCTCACTCCACGACCTTGACCGAAGAATCATTGAATCGGATTAGACCCTTAGCATCTAGCTCAAATTTATTTATTTTTTTAAAGAAACATTTAAAGAAATCATTGAATCGGATTAGACCATTAGCATCTAGCTCAAATTTTTTTTTTTTTTTTTTAAAGAAACAAGAATTTAGATACTTTTCCTATTTAAAGCTTGATTCTTCTGTAGTTACATCTTGTACTAAGACCAACAAAAAATGAAAAGTTGCTATTTTCTTAGCCAATATGGCTAGGAACTATACTCTCATTCCAGCATAATTATCAAGAAACTTTGCTGCTGTACCATGACTGTAGCAAATTCAGTTATATTATGCAGCACCTGAAAATAGTCTCCAGCTCTAACTAGGTAACATCGCTGCGTAATATCATTGCGCCTGCTACAGCAATGGTACAGCAGCAAAAGTTCCTTTATTATTACGCTAGAATGAGAGTATAGTTCCTAGACATACTGACACAGAAAATAGCATTTCCAGTCAGTCTTAGTACACGATATAACTACAGAAGAGTCAAGCTTTAAATAGGAACATTATCAAAACTATTTTTTTAAGTGTTTAAGCAAGATGGTCTAATGATCTAATCCGATTCAATGATTTATGCTAAGCTAAGCTAAAAGTGCTCCCGCCAGACCCAGAGATCGACTGGAATTAAAAAACGGTTAAACTCAACTGTTTAACTCTAGGGGACTTTAAAATTAGACTCTTTGGGGGTTCCTTTAAATGACTATTGTAAGAAAAAAAATCTCAGGTAGGTGTTAAACTCTGGTTTTACCTGTAGATATGACCAAAAAATAACACTCGTCAAGCACCAAATGCAAGTAAATTCCCTAAATGTGACACCATTTCAGCTGATGTCTAGATACCTGTTGCGGATATCCTGGTCTGGTAGGAGAACTTTTAGCTTAGCTTAGCATAAATCATTAAATCTGATTAGACCATTAGCGTCTCGCTCAATTATTATTATTTTTTTAAAGAATCAAGAACTTAGAAAATTTTCTTATTTAAAGCTTGATTCTTCTGTTGTTTCATTGTGTACTAGGACAAATGAAAGGAAAATGAAAAATTGCCATTTTCTTAGCCAATATGGCTAGGAACTATACTCTAATTTCAGAGTAATAATTAAGGAACTTTGCTGCCGTACCATGACTGTAGCAAATTCAGTCATATTATGCAGCACCTGAAAATAGTCCCCAGCTCTAACTAGGTAACATCGCTGCGTAATATCATTGCGCCTGCTACAGCAGCAAAAGTTCCTTTATTATTACGCTGGAATGAGAGTATAGTTCCTAGATATAGTGACCCAGAAAACAGCATTTTCAGTCAGTCTTAGTACACAATATAACTACAGAAGACTCAAGCTTTAAATGGGAACATTATCAAAACTATATATATTTTTTATGTTTAAGCAAGATGCTAATGGTCTAATACAATTCAATTATCTATGCTAAGCTAAAAGTGCTCCAGAGATCAACTGAATGGATTAAAAAATGGTTAAACACAACTATTTAACTCTAGGGGAGTTGTGAAATTGACTATTGTAAGAAAAAATAAATAAATCTTAGCTAGGTGTTTAACTCTGGTTCTACCTGCTTTTATATGACCCAGAAAATAACATTCGCCAAGCAACAAATGCAAGTAAATCCCCTAAATGAGACACCATTTCAGCTGATCTGTAGATACCTGTTGCCGACATTGTAGAGCATGTTGGTGAATGTGCTGACGATGATCTGGGGTCTTCCGCCACGCTGGTAGAAGCGGCTCATGATTCTCTCTAACTCTCTCTCGTCTGCATGATTATCACAGCAGAAAGCTAACATTAGAGCCTTCAGACAGCACTCCACTGCCAGAGCTAGATCCTGATCCCGCAGGCGGATGCAGGAACCTACAAAACAAAAGACCCTTTAAACATTCTTTTCGGCTTAGTTCCTTTACTAATCAGGGGTCACCACAGCAGAATGAACCGCTAACCTATCCAGCATATGCTTTACGCAGCGGATGCCCTTCCAGCTGCAACCCAGCACTGGGAATAAACATTTCATTGAACATCATTATTTATTTATTTATGTTTTAATGCCATATCAGCAGCATTGGTTATATTCATGGCAAAACCGATACTAAATATACAATATATAACATGCAATCATATCGCTTTCTTAATAAAAATTCATTATACAAAAACCATACAAATAGCAACAACACTGAAAAGAGCCATATACATGTATCTTTTAGTTTGATTAATGATAAATGTTCTAAAATTCCTCCAGAAGACACCTTATTAAACATATCCCTTCAAATATTTCCTGAATAAAAACGTTCTCTAATATAATTTAAAAACACACATTCTATTAAAATATGTTATTGTCAAAATATTCTTACACGGGTCACAAATAGGTTTTTCTTCCCCTTTCAATAAATATGAGTGTATAAGTCTTGAGTGACTGATTCTGCATCCCGTATGTACAACCTGATCTCCTGATGTCTATTTTGAACATCATTTTTACAAAAGCTCAAATTTACATCAGTTTTCAGTGTATCTGTGGGTATTTGCACTTCCAATTTCATACTTTTTAATTTTTGAGAACCGACTATGTGAAAACACAAAATCACCTTGTTCAGCAGATATACAAATGAACAACATTTATGGGTTTGAAGTAGGGCTGCACAATATATTGCAAAATTATCGTCATCGTGTTAATAGCATATGCAACATACGTATCAAAGAATTAAAATTTTTTATGGATTGGTTATCTAAATTTGACCAATCAGATGAGCCTTACTATCTTTATCCCCACCTCTCCAGTAGTTGCTGTTCTGCTAATGGCTGGTGTGGCCCAAAGATGAACCCAGAGCTGAAAATAAATACTAATTTAGCTCGAAAGTTTTTTTTAGGCTGAATTACAATTATTCATATCTGAAAATTACCTTTATTTTACATAAATTATTTTAAAACATAGCTAATAAAAATAGCATTTTTCTAGGGAAATGTTATATTGTAAAAAATATCATTAGTCGAAATACTCCACAACATTATTGCATGTTTTCCCAGTATAACGCAGCCCTAGTTTAAAAAGAATCATGAATTGAGAAACCAAGCCAATTCCCTTGATCTTATAAAAACATCCCGTTTCAGAAGAAAAGCTTTTATCCAAACAAAGCTGACTGATGAATCTCAGTATGATGTAAAAGTGACAAACTACCTCTAAACCATTGCCTTCATTTTTCAGTGAACTGCAGGACCGACCAAATTTGTTTGCGTGTGTATAACGCTTCTCAATGCAGGCTGTACGTGTGATAAATAAACAGCCCTCAGACAGAACAGGAAGGTTGATGGTGAGAGAGAGAGCAAAATGAGGATTGTACACTCAATAAATAAATAAATTAATTAAAAAAATTAAAAAATCACGTTTGCCATTCAAATGACTTATTTTAAATAAGCTGAAACAGCACAATTCTTGATTTTTTTGGGGGGGGGACAAGTTAATTGTTTTTATGGGCAATCCACTTAACTGAATTCCTTCATGTTGTCCCAACACAAATTGATTGTTTGGAAGCACAGAGCACAATGAGAACACGTTGTCCTTGTAGGACATTTAACTTGCGCTGGAAAATAGTCAGCTTAATGTTTTGAAACCCACGTCAGGAAAATCTGAATCTTTTTCATCGTCCGACGAAACTTATCACAGAAGTGTCAAGGGATATTTAACCATAATCATCACAGTTGCATACAAGTCACGTCTCATATGGTTTTATACCCACTCAATTGATCACACTTCTTTCAGAATCATGGCAGAATATCCTGTGATGTCCACTTCGCAGGGCACTCATATGACAAATTGAACAAATCTCTGAAGTAGTAAGAGAAAAATACAAAATATGTAGAGAGGTGGTACACCAGGACCAGGTTTGAGAACCGCTGCCTTTAAGATTTCCCGTTCAGCAGTCACATGACTGTTACAGCAGGTTTTAAGGTGGCACAAAGCGGCAAACAATTTCATGAACAGCTTTGCATTTACTAACACAGACTGTATTTGCAGTATTTATTAGGAATTTAGGTTTTCCTGTAGAAAAATGCCATAAGAACAATGCTTAGTGACTCACTGTATTACAACAGTGTTATTACACTATAGAAGTAATGACAGAATTTGCTAATTAATGGTTCAGTTAACCGCTAGCATTTGTTGACATCTCATGGACCAAATAAATGGCTTTCTCTGTTGCCATCACCAGGAGTTGTTGTTTTTTTAAATAATTTGGAACAACAGAGTGAGCCAGTGTTGCTAACAGGCAGACCAAAAAAATATAATAAAAAGACAATAAGAATAAAAATAAGAAATACATAAATATATAGACTGCACAATGTAAAAACGATATGTGATGTTATAATGTTTGTATATAATATCGTACTATGCACTGAACTCATTCCTTAATGCAAGCAGAAAATAATAATAATAATTATTATTATATATATATATAGCTTGTGTAAAAGAAAGCTTTAGGATATTACCAAGTGGTCCAACAGGTTTCCTCCTGAAGTTCCCTCGACGGTCAGCTTCATTTATAGCCTCTATCAGTGCTGGTATGTGTTTACCAAAACGACGAAGCCGGTTATTTCGACTGCTTTCCATGGCGGCCAGGTCACGCTGTTTAGAGTCGATCGCACGCTGCAGGTCCTGCCTTTCACGGCTACAGAATGAGGGAAAAAGAAATAGAAACTAAATTAAATTAAAATTCAAGAACCAGCAAAGCCCAAATGTATGAGACCAATAGATCATTTTTATCATTTTATATAAGATTATCAAAAGTTTTCATAATAAATATGATATGATCAGAATTTCAGTAGAAGCGAGAACATTTGTTGGGACTGTCTGTATCAGTTAAATCATTGCACAAGCATTGGCTTTAAATGATAACTCATAAAGCTTTAAATGTGAGCAAAGGTTTTAGTCGGTGAAATATGCTTTAATTGAAGCCATCAATACAATTTTATTTCAATATTCAAGTTCAGCAACAGAATCCCCAGTGGAAAACGACATTATTCACAGATTCCATGTGATTGAACTGCATCATGCTGTCTGTCTGCTGTGCTGCGGTATTGTTTCCTGAGGAGAATTAGTATGCTAAACTACTTATTTCATAAATACATACTGACCTAATTAATAAGACTAGAAGTGTGCTTTACCAACATAATTGTCAATTTAGTTCAGTGATGCTTACGCTACTCATGTAATGTTAAATATTAGAGCATCCCTAAATATAGTTACAAAATCTATAAACAACAACAAAGAGTTATTTTTGTCATAAACCTTTGTGCTATTGCCTCATTTTTTAGGTAATACAGGACCATGAATTTTTCTGGCATTTCACTGGTGTTACTGTGTTTTTTCCTCTGTCACATAAAAAAAAACATGTTGAGATACGTAATAATTTAAAGTATAATAATTTTACATCCACTGAATTCTTCTACACTCAAGATTTACAATTTAAATTCTTGCATCATTACTCGTTTATAGATGTTGTTTAAATATTTTCACTTTTATAGCAAATGTTGCAGAAACTAACTAACATCTTGAAATAGCACTTTTAACAAACCTGATTAAAACTAATAAAACAATTTCCTTGTTTGCTGCATTATCATTATTTTTCTGCAACTTTGACCTGATTAAATATTTCATAAAATCCTTTAATATTGCCGAAAAAGTAGGAAACACAAGTGACAAATTCAAACATTTAATGTAATTAGTTAAAGATCTTTAAATATTTGTACAAAAAATTATTTGAAAAATCATCAAGCATGTCATTTATGTGTTTTCATTAAATCAAAATGCAATTAAGTTCAAATGTAAAAAAAAAAGAAAAAAAAAGGATTTTTAGACATTTTACCAAACCAAAAGTAAATGTTTCTCTAGAATACACTGCAAAAAAAAGCTTTTATTTTTTTTTAGTTTTTTTAGTCTTGTTTTTAGTCCAAATATCAAAAAATTCTTAAATCAAGAAGCATTTTCTAAACAAGCACAAATTATTGTCTTGTTTTAAGAAATAATATGTCAAAATTAAGTGAGTTTTTCCTTAAAACAAGCAAAATAATCTGCCAATGCGCTATGCAAAACAATCTTATGTCAAAACAAAAAACATGATTATTTTACTAACCCCATTGGCAGATTATTTAGCTTGTTTTAAGAAACAAACTCAATTCTTAAAACAAAACAATATTTTTTGCTTCTTGATTTAAGAATTTGTAGATATTTGGACTAAAAACAGGAAAAAAAAGCTAGTATGACCCTCCACTTCGTTGCTGGTTGCCTTGACTCATGGTTTATTTCTCTTAAACAAACACCTCTTTAAATCTCCATGGAAAGAAATAAACTGGAAAAATATTTCCAGGACGAAAGCCACTAAAACAGTGGCCCTGTGTTTGCACCCACCTCATTCTAGCCTGTCTTTCTTTAGCGCTTTCGCAGGCCTGTTTGAACTGATCGATCTGCTGAGCCAGAGTGGAGTCTCTGAAACTCAGTTCTTCCAGCTCAGCCTGAATGTGATTCATCTTCTCCACACGAGCCTGAGTGTCAGCCGAGTTCATCTGACTTATGCTGGACAGAGGAAAAAGGGATGGTTCATAATGAAGCAGCTGGAAGTGCTACGAGAATAACGTTGGGTAACACTGTTTATTTTCTGTGCGCAATTGAAGAACCTGTGTTTGAGTTCTTTGATTCGCTTGTTGAGCTGATCTTTATCCTTCTCGAGATCTCTTAAGTTTGTCCTTTTCCTGTGAAGTCCAGCCTAAGACACAAAAATAAATAAATAAAATAAAATAAAAAAAACTAAGAGAATTCTCCTCCTTCAGCCGATCAGCACCGAGTTGTGTGTGTATCCACCTTTTTCCACACTTAACTAATGCATTTACAAATTATGCAATTCTGGCTTGCAATTCTGGAAATCTTCCATTCAAAAGAACTGAAACCATTCATTTCAACAGGGTTTTTCCTACCGCTTAAATGATTTTTTGTTTCGCCGAAGCCTTTTTAATCATTAATTGCATTATGTAAGTGAAGCAGTATTTGTAAATAGAAGAATTGTGATACCTTTGGCATTAAAAAGTTGTAATTAGGGGTGTGTGATGTGACGATTTTTGATTGTGGACGATTAAAATGTCTCCATGATCTTCTTTTTGAAGGAATATCGTAGTATTGTGCTCATTGCAATACTGGCACATCTGTCTCAATATAGCTGTTTTACAACACGCCAAAAATTCACATCCAGTATCAACTTGGTCATAGAGTTAAAGTCACAGCACTTATTCGAATTGGCAAAAGTATGTTAGTTTAATTTTTTTAATGCCTTGCCGGTTAAATATTAATGGAAAAAAAAATTGTGATACATTTTTGCCATATCACCCACCCCTAGTTGTAATCGGTCATGACAGTGATGGTTTTTTATAAATAAATAGGATAAGCAAAAATTACAAACTGTTATTGTGCTTGCGGATCACGTGGGTACTCGTACACGTGGGTAGTTGGTACTCTTTACTGTGTACCACCGCCACCACCACCTCTTTACCACTGCTGGTCAGCCACCACCGAAAACCAGTTTCGACCAAGGAAAAACCATGACTAAGGCTGCTGCTTATTGGGTTATATTTGCGACATAATTCTGTGCACAAAAGATCATGTTTTAAGCTCACAAAATGGCTTGTTGCACTCTCATTTTGTGGAGAAAATGGTTTGTTTTGAAAAGAAGAACATTTTGCGCGCTAAATAATTTTTCAATTGAAGTAAGTTTTTGGATGTGCACATTTGGGGGGGGATTCATGATCTGCTGGAAATAATTTGGTAAAGAGGATTTTAATATGCTAAAATTATTTTTTATAAGGGCTTTAAAATACAGCTGTGAGGTGAATATAGCCAGCCTCTAATGGCAAAAATTGATTAATTTCTATTTTTTATATTCACGCTTGATAAAAACAGTCTGCAGAAACACTTTGATTGGCATTCTCCCTTTGTACATGTCATCAGATTGGGAAAGCCCCACCCATTAGTGATAATCCCTACCTCATTAGCATAAACAGCCCTGAGTGAAAAGCAGCCGTCCGCCATTAGAGTTTTGAATCGGCCACTATGCTGACGCAAAGACGTTTATAGCTCCGCCCTCTTCTGAAAAGAGGGCTGGGAGCACAGTCTCATTTGAATTTAAAGTGACAAGTCACCAAAACAGCACAATTTGGATCAAAGCCTAAAAGGGTCAGTTTTAAAGAGTTATAAAACATTATCTGTGTGGTATTTTAAGCTCATTTTAAGAGAATTAGGTCTAGGGACATCAGTTACTTATTTAACATCTTTTAAAAAGTGGCATAATAGGTCCCCTTTAATACTAATCAGTTGCCTTTTAATATTCGATAGAGGAAAAAACGTATTTTAACCCTTTATAGGGCAGTAATTGAAATACTCATTGGAAAGACTCTGGAGTGTGACTACAGGCTGATTTATACTTCTGCGTCAAGTGCATGCATATGGTCTGGCGCAGCCTTCGAGTAGTCGCACAGCCCTCACCGTGGCTGACGTGCACCTGTCAAAAAATTTTTTTGTTTTGTGTTTACCTTATGATCAAGTTGTTGCACGTCCGCCGGTTCCCACCTCTGAATGAGCGAGTTTTAGCTACTTGTACATTAAGAAAAAACAAAACACTCGCGAAGAAACTCAACACAGAGGCACATAAAAACCTACTGCCAGCTAGCTTTTCGGAATTATTTCAGAGCAACACAAACAGCACGCAGAAGTATAAATCAGCCTTTAGGGTTATCCAGGCGTAAACACTCACAGTGCATTATGGATATTCTCTAGCCATTGAGTGTCCATGGGTTGTACACTCATTATTGCAGTGCATTTTAGGATTGACTCAGTATACTTTAGAACATCCACTATGGTTTTGGACACCACAAAAAATTGCCGCTGCCTCAAATAGTGCACTATTTAAGGGTATAGGTGAGATTTCTGATACAGTACAAGATTGAACTGCTTTCATAGATTCAACGTGACTAATTATCACACGACTATGGAATCATCTATGACTATGGAAATAACGGTGTTGCCTTGGTTACTGCAGTAAACAAAGCAGCGTGATGTCAAATCTAGCAGGATTTCATTGATTTCATAAACTACGCATCCTAATATTCGCGGATTAAATTCAGCTAAACTTTAGCATACAACTGTACATTGCGCAATCATAAATGATACAAAATTTTATTTAATTTAAGACTTTTTAATGGCCTTAAATTTCTCTAAATTAATTTATCAGCTTTTAATACTTTTTAGGACACCTTGTTTAAACATTCGAATGAGGTGATGAAGTGACTTTGGAGTAAAAAACATGTTTTTAAAAGTGGTATTTTCACGTGCTTTAAGATGTAGCAGCAATACACAATTATCTTACATTTCATTATTGCCTGAATAAATTGTCTGTGATAATGGACGTGATTTTGTGTAGCTTGTCAGTAAACAACGACTCTGTGTAGTAAATGTTGCTCCTGAAAGCACATGCTTGAGATTTAATACTGATTACAGAACTGGCTTTACTGACAAAACGCCCTTCACAGAAGTTACTCTATAATTCAAGTAAAACATCATTGGGCATACGCTCAAAAAAAAAAGATTTTTGCTGCTCGTCCAAACAACTTGAGACAAAACAACGCAATTCTTTAGATTTCTTTGGGACAACTTATTTGTTTTATGTTCAATCCACTTAAATTTGTGAAAGAAAAAAAGTTAACTTAATCAGTTTGTGCTGGGACAAAATGAAGGAATTGTTGTTGTTCCAAACATTCGAATGAGGCGATGAAGTTAGTTTGAAGTAAAAAACATGTTTTTAAAAGTGGTATTTTCATGTGCTTTCAGATGTAGCAGCAATACCGAGCTGAGAAGCTACACAAACCGCTGTCAACATCACAGAACAATTATCTTACATTTCATTATTGCCTGATAACATTGTCTTTAATAATGAATGTGATTTTGTGTAGCTTGTCAGTGAACAACGACTCGATGTAGTAAATGTTGCTCCACCTGAAAGCAACTGCTTGAGATTTACTACTGATTACAGAACCGCATTTACTGACAAAATGCGCTTGTTTTTGTGCAACAGTGAACCCAGCATTTTTTAGAGTGGATAAAGTTTCCAACCCATGCAGTGTGTGTGAGTGTACCTCTGCTGTTTTGAGCTCTCGGTTGCGCTCCTGTACTCGGCTCTTGAGTTCAGAACACTCTGGCTGCAGCTGCTGCATGCGCTCCGTCACGCCCTCCAGCTGATCCTGCAACTGCTTGGAAATCCTGTTGGCCTCTTCAACTTTCCCCTACAAACAAACAAACACCCAATAAAGACATTACTGTGACTCAAACATAATTTAATTTTCATTAAGCACTTTCTTGATAATAAAATTAACTACAAGGAGCCTGTAATGGGTTGTAATGGTCAAAATAGCTTGAGGGTTGATCAAAGGTTTTGAAAAGACAGCAGCAGAAATGCGATCAGAATGTCAATGGATCCTTTTTACATTTCCGGGATTCCTAGTAGCGGAAGTCGTCATAGTTGGGTAAACTTAGAATGCAGTGAACACTTTGGGTTTACTTGCTTCATTCGCATGTCAAGTTCACTTCACAAAAGACGTGGATTCGTGTCATGGGAAGGGCGTCTATGCCCAATTTGCACCACCTCATTCGCTCGATTTGTGTCATTCGCACGAATAGTGGCTCAGAATGCCTAATCGCATCTCATAGATTGATAGTCTCATGCATTGACTTAACATGTAAATCACTAGCGCTTGACGCTTCATCTGCACCTGATGTGAACGTACCATTATACTGGTACCATTATACTTAAAAGTTAAATTATAAAGATGTAAATGTTGCCTTCTCATTGCGGTTTTATAAACTTTTTAGTGTGCAAAATATGTATGTAATTTATTATTAAATTGCTTTGTGAATCTTAAAAGGGACAGTTCACCCAAAAATGAAAATTGTGTCATCATTTATTCACCCATAACTTGTTCCATACCAGTTTGACAGTTTTTTCTTGATATTTTGAGATATTTTGAAGAATGTTGGAAACCGCTAATCAAATACTATGGAAGTCAATGGTTACCGGTTTCCAACATTCTTCATAATATCTTATTTTGTGTTCAACAGAACAAAATTAAAAACTAAAACTGGTTTGGAACAAGTAAAGGGTAAGTAAATGATGACAGACGACAGAATATCAAAAGAAGATATTATTTAAAATGTTAGAAATCAGTAACCATTGACTTCCATAGTTAGAAAAACAAATACTATAAGATTCAATGATTACAGGTTTCCAACATTTTCCAATAGATCTTCTTTTCTGTTCAACAAAAGATGAAACAGGTTTGTCACAAGTCAAGGGTGAGTAAATGATGACAGAATTTATTTTTTAGGTGAACTATCCCCTTCATTCTCACTCACAACTTAAAACAGAAAAGTCTGTATTCTGCTGTCTCTATATAATATTCAGTCACCTTCCACTCTTCCACCTTCTGGTCATATTTGATGGTGGATCTCTCTTCAGCTGTGATCCGTTCTTTCATGGGCTTCATCTCCAGCTCCATCTCTGCCACCTGACAATTACAGGTATACATTTTAGTATTAGGTGAAAACAAAATCAATTTATTTCATAAGACAATTCTACAGAACACAAAAAAATATGTTTTATAGAATTATCTATTGTCTGAGACCTGACTCTGATGGCTGAGAATTAAGTTTATTAAAAGAGGACCTATCATACAAAAATCACTTTTATAAGGGGTTTAAACAGTTGTGTGGCTACAGTGTGTGGCTTAGAGATGCGCGGATCAGCTGAAATGTCACCCGAATCCGCGGCTTCATACTAATCATCCACCCGCCCGCACATATAATTTTATGTGACATATATATCCGCACCCGATCGTCACTTTATTAATTCTAATTCTTTGTTTTAAGCATGATGATCAGCGTGAATCGTTCGTTATTAACAGCAGATTCAGTGAGCTAATCTGTGCATCCCTTGCCAGAGACAACATGGAAGTGGCGTACTGTATATCAAGGCTTGTCTGACTTTGACTTGACCGGCCTTTCGATTTAGCACACACATGATGTTTCATATTTGAGGTACCGGTCTATCTGGCTTTCATATAAAGTGCTTTACAGCCGTTGCATATCCTATAACATACCCAGCACTTGATTCAACCTCGTTATCCTTTTCTTAAACGCTCCCACGCGGCACTTTTCTTTCCTTTTGTTTTATTATTAATTCTCCCTTTTAAAGTTTCTCTCGGATCGGTTTTGCCTCCATTTCTGCTTTAACAAATGTGTTTTAAAAATACAATGCAAAAATCATTAATAATTAAATTCATCCACCCGCAATTAATCATAATGTATTTTTTTATTACCCGACCCGCGGATTATCCGCAGCGTACGCGGATATAACCGCCATCCGCGCATCACTAGTGCGGATATATACCCAGCCTCTATTGGTACAAATAAATTAAATATACATATTTTTAAAATCACACTTCAAAAATAAGTGTGTAGAAACACCTTAACTGACATTCTCCCTTTGTACGTGTCATCCAAGGGAGGGATCTCTCCCTCATTAGCATAAACAGCCCAATAGAGTTGTCACGATACTGGAATTCGGTACCAATCGATACTGAAGTTTTAAAAACGTCTATTTCCCGCTAACATCTAAGCGCTACTGAGCACGTTCTTAAACCGCTGATTTGCCGTTGTGTTCACGTGCTCAAAAGAAATGACTGTGATTGGCCGTGAAGGTCATCAGTTCACCGAACTCACCCCTGTTTACTAGGTGTAACCACAGATACAGGGACACTGGAGTGTTTTAAAGCTGCGATTCATCAGCGGATCTCTCGTATGTCAGCTTATAGACAAACCAGCTGATGGACGTGACTTTGAAACACTCCAGTGTCCCTGTATCTGTGGTTACACTCAGTAAACAGCGGTGAGTTCGGTGAACTGATGACCTTCACGGCCAATCACAGTCATTTCTCATTCAATCACAAAATTCCAGTATCGATTGGTACCGAATTCCAGTACTGTGCAACCCTACAGCCCAATACACTGACATATAAATTAAATTGTAACTCAAAGCTTTTACTGGGGCACAGATGTTTTTTACTCGGGCATGTGCCCCAGTAAATAGGGTCTATCAAAGCCCCTGCTGTTGGATTAGTGTGTTACTCCTGTTCACATCTGTTACTATTGGTTGGAGTTTGTTTAACTTTGAACATGTTCAATCTGTGTTTGTTGGAGTCTGAGCAGTGTGATATAATTTTCCAATAAACAGCAACAAGACTTTATCTGACCAGGTAACAAATAGGCTTCATGTAAATGTCTTTTAAGTCCTGAGAAGGATCATTTAATGATTGTGCATGGCAATTGTTGGAATAGTATGTACTTTCTAAATACAACAGCCAATGTTTCTTGACATTTGTCTGCAGTGTGCATTGGCCTATAGGGAGTGCATTGGCCTATAACTGGGCACTGCACAGTTTGCTGCTGTTACTTGCAGCTCTAAAGAAATATGCCATTAAAAGTGCAAACACAGCACAATTCTATAACGAAACTACAAATCTATTACAATCATTACAATAAAAATTGATATTTGATTTGCTGACCAGAGCCCATGCCATCTGATTCTTTAGCTCATTCAACTTCTGCTGCATTTCATCGAGAGAAGCCAGACTTTTATAGCGCTCTTCTTTGTCATGGAACTTTCGCTTCAGTTCCAGCAGGGTCTGTGTGAGAAGAAAGGGTGTGCCAAAAAAACAGAGGGTGAAAAAGAAAGAAATATGCAGTCGCCTGGAAGAACAACCAGTTTGACAATCCAAATCCGATATTGTCTCCAAAGCTGTTGCACCCAAGACATATCTAGTGCTCTTATTTCAGCACTCACCTCCCTGTGCTTCTCCACTGTATTCTGGGTCAGGGTCTTGGTCTTCATGATGTAGCTGTAATCCTCTTTCATTTGATCCAGTTGAGTGGCTTTCATGAAAAACTGCAGAAAAAGAGCCAAGCAAACTGTGAGTTTGAGTTGATCTTAAATAGCTCTATTATGCTTTTTTTGCATATAAGCTTTCATTTAGTGCGCATACTTAAGGACTGTAAACTTACAGGAATAGTTCACCCCAAAAAATAAAAGGTTCCTCATTTACTCACTCAAGTGTTTCTACACTTTTATGATTTTCTTTCTGCTGATGAACACAAAAGAAGATATTCTGAAGAATGTTGGGGAAAAAAAGCAATCATTGACATCTATAGTAGGAACAGAAAATACTATCAGACAATCAATGGCGGCACTTTTTACAGTATTCTTCAGAATATCTTCCTTTGTGTCCAACAACACTCAAACAAGTTTGGAACAAGTGGAGGATGAGTAAACGGTCCAAAATAGTTCTGATTCCGTTTTCAGTGGATCAAACAGTATTTTTCATTAAAATGTCTCATTAAAAGTGTCATTACATTGTCAAATAATTTTTTACAGCGCCTTAAATATTGAATGAAATTTTAATGACAAATTGCCAAGTTGTCATGACAAAGACAAAAGCAGGTTGTGATGTATTTGTTTATGTCAAGTTGTCATAACAAACAATGTCATCTTTGCATTTTTAATGTCATAACTGGGAGAATGACACTTAACAACAGTTGTCATAAGCATGCATAAAATCTCATTCACATTTATGATGTGTCATGTCATGATAATAAAAGTTTAATGACAGTCTTATGGACACCCCTTCAACTAAAGTGTTACCAAAATGGATGTATGCAACATATATTAAGGTAAATGAAAGTAATTTTTGTCCTTCATGTAACTAATGGTTGTAAACCCAAATTCAACGACACACGATTTCGACACACGAAGTCTCACTTTGTATTTGTCTCCCTCTCCTTTGGAGTGCAGAAAGTGTTTGCTCATTTCCTGCGTGAGGATGGAGACTGGATTATCCACCTGAAGATGGAAAGAGATGGAAGAACAAAAACACATTATTTCAAGAGTTTTGTTAGGAAGTGTTTTGAGAACGGAGATGATTTTTAGCCGTACCTGAATGTTAAAATGATCCAGAATGTACACCAGCTCCTCCTTTTTTGATGACACCAGTTGCCCTAATTGTAAAAAGGCACAGGCTAATTAAAATGGCCAGTTTCTTGTGCTAAATCATCTGTCAGATGGTAAAAGCTAATCGAACTGATGTCAAAATTATTAGGCCTCCTGTTATTTTTTTGTTCTTTTTCAAATATTTCCCAAATGACGTTTAACAGAGCAAGGAAATTTTCACAGTATTTCCTATAATATTTTTTCTTCTGGAGAAAGTCTTATTTGTTTTATTTCGGCTAGAATAAAAGCAGTTTTAAATTTTTTTAAAAACCTTTTTAAGGTCAATATTATTAGCCCCCTAAGCAATATTTTTTTTGACTGTCTACAGAACAAACCATTGTTGTACAATGACTTGCCTAATTACCCTAACTAATTAACCTAGTTAAGCCTTTAAAACACACTTTAAGCTGAATATATTATGTACTGTCATCATGGCAAAGATAAAAGAAATCGATTATTAGAAATGAGTTATTAAAACTATTATGTTTAGAAATATGTTGGAAAAATCTTTCCGTTAAAGAGAAATTGGGGGAAAAATATACAGGGGGGCTAATAATTCAGGAGGGCTAATAATTACAGATTGCGTGACTTGCCTATTTAAAAAAAAAAAAACTATTTAAGGCAAACAAATTGCAATCAGACAAACACAGGTTGACTAAAGAGTATAAACACAACAATATTGCGTTTTCTGCAGTGAATTACTGGCCATGAAAGCATTGACCATGGTAGGATTGACAACTTTGCTATTTGATTTCCAATCTAGAGCAAAAACCAGTGGAGAAGCATATGTTGTGCATATGTGAATGCCTGACGCGACAGCCTGTCGATTACACATCAGGAAAGAATTAGACCCTGGCTTTAATTACAAGCACTTCAGCAAATCTTCACTTGCCTTCTCTGTCACAACAGCAGAGACAAGAACATTATTTTGGAACGTCTGGGACATTTTTTGAGGAGCTATAAAACTGTTGAGAAGTTGAAAAGTTCAGTAAATTGGGTTTAGATTTATCCTGCCAGTCCTCTCTTATGAAGCAAAGTGGTCTGACTCATGGAAATGTGTATTCTACATGCAAACCTAATAATTGTTCTTAATTGGAAAAATATCACCGAGCAAAGAACATAAAAGACACAAGCAAGATGTTGAAGACCTCGAACATATTTTTAAATGTAATTTCTGTCATTCATCCTGGATGCTAGAGGGAGCACATAATCTCCACATATACATTACTAAAGAAAACATCAGCTATAGCTGCACGAGGATAAAGATGATAGAAATGGATAAACAGACCAAACATGAAGAGAATAAACAAACGCTTGTGGAAACATCTGGATTATTTGTGTTTTTCAAGTTATCCTGGGTATTTTATAAGCATTAAAGTATATTTATAATGCAATGGTAACTGACCTAGCCTTTACCACCTAAATAGAATGATTTCTTCTTCATTCTGTGATATTAAACAAATCTGGTCACAAAAATAGTTATTTTAAACCTTCGACTGGTGTTATGAGGTGAATTTAGAGTAAAAGTATGTCAGTAAATCTCTGTAAACATGCAAAAATATTATACTTGTGCTACTGCAATAGTAAATCATTGCACAGATCAATAATAGGTTTTATCGTTATTAAGATCATTTAAAACATTTGTCATGGGGCGAATTTTTACCGGTATATCGCAAACGATAAAATATCGCCCATCCCTAATTCACAGCTGTAAATTAAAGAGATAGTTCACCCAAAAATGAAAATTCTGTCATCATTTTACGCACCCCTTATTGGTTTAAAGGGCACCTAGTTTATCCCTTTTTCAAGATTGAAGATAAGTCTTTTGTGTCTCCAGAATGTGTCTGTAAAGTTTCAGCTCAAATTAGCCATCAGATTATTTATTATACCTTTGTGTATATTGGACATTTGAGCTGTTTTGACTTTGTAGCTGTTTTGGTGCCTGTGCCTTTAAATGCAAATGAGCTGCTTCTCCCCGCCCACCATTCCCACGTGCGTGTCAAAGCCAAAGAGATCGCTCGCTATTGCTATGATGGGTGTAGCTTCTTCTGCTTTAGTAAGAACTTTACCAACGGTTATTTGATGTATTTGTTGTGGAGTTAATTCAAGCCTTTCTACAACAAGTCACACACAATGTCGTTATAAAGTTCGCGCATATGCACACGCTCGCTCACACACACACACACACACGCAAGCGCGCGCGTTTAGCTTTGCACTGTTTTTGCACGGCAAACGTGACAGGACACACATTAATATCCACTGCTGTATGGATATCCGTTATGTTAATGTACAAAATAAACCTGATTTAAGTCCACAACCCGGGATTGAAGTGTCTTTTTTTATAATTGTACTAACACTGCGACTGTGGTGAAGAATCACGAAGCGATTTTACTGTCTTTATTACAAACATGCACTGTTTTAGAAACGTTTTAAACGTGTAAAACTCATTCTTGAGGTGCTGCTGAACACAGAGAGCTGAAGAGATCATTTAATCCCGGTTGCTTTGCGCACGTCTTGTCTTGTGGATAAGATTACACGCGTTACTACGGAGACATGTTAATAAGCAGCTGTCAATCAATTCAGTGGGCGGGGAAACCGCACTCCTACATCAAGTTGCGGTCGGCCTCAAAATGGGAGGGATTTGGATTCTATATTTAACGTCAGTCCAATATGACTGTGGACACACTATACCTACACACAGTTCTGTCCAAACAGCTTACAAAAGAGAATTTTCATCATAGGTGCCCTTTAAAACATGTTTGACTTTCTTTCTTCTGTTAAACACAAAAGAAGATATGTTGAAACCTGTAACCATTGACATCCATAGTATTTGTTTTTCCTACTATTGAAGTCAATGGTTACAGGTTTCCAGCTTTCTTAAAAAATTTTTTTTTAAAAATCTCCTTTGGGTTCAACAGAAAAAGGAAACTGGAAAGGAAATGTTCATTTTTGGGTGAACTATCCCTTTAAACTACCCAAAGATTAAATGTTAGAGTAATTGTAAGCATACCGGTATTGCTTTTAAGTTTGTACGTTCGGATTCCCTCACTGGAAATTCGAAGATCGACTACGATGGATTGGCCAAACCTTTCCGGTTTGTACGCATCACGACCCCTGTTTCTCAGCGTGATGGACACATCTGCAGAGCTGATTATTAAAAACACACACACACAAAAATTAAACAGTGTGAGAGACTAAATACAGACTGTGGTTACATGCAGAGAAAAACAGGATGGGTGTGTTTGTACCTCTCTCCTTCCTTAACAAATCCTTTGAGAGAGGAGCCTCGGTTGGTGGTGAGAGCTTTACCGCCCAGGGCTACAATGAGAGCTGTCAGCACTGCACTTTTCCCACCTAACACACAAATACACACCAAACAATTATACACAAAATTCATAAGAAATTTGCAGACATTGATGCCAGCTTTTACAAAACACATAATAGCTTGTTTTCGTATCATAGTCAGCAATTGACCCCATTTAACCATTGTGTATTGTTTAAGTTGTCTACCCTTTCGATATGTTCGGGACTGTTTTTCCCCATTGACTTCCATTATAATGCCATTTTTTGATTGCAAAGCCATGACACCATATAATCATGCATTCTTGATCGTAGGATGTTTTTCCCTGTTGGGAAGAGGTAAAATGTGTAAATTTAACTGTTGATCATCAGTTGGCACCATTTAACTTTTAGATAGGCCTGTGCAAATACATTTCTGGCTTTTATATGGAGTTCTATGGAGTAAAACAGCAGATTATAGTGTTTGTGCATAAATACACTTACTATGTTTTGAGAACTGACAGGCTTATTTTGCATTTTTCAGACATATCAAGATAAGTGCGCAAAGGTCTCTCTCTCTCTCACACACACACTATACTCCATATAGAGGGCAGAAAATAAGCTTTTGTTTTTGCACTGCAACAGATGATCAACACTAAAAATACATTTTTTTTACCTCTTCCCAAAAGAAAAATTCAAGAATGCATGATTATATGGTGTCATGGCTTTGCAACCAAAAAAGTGTCATTACAATGGAAGTCAATGGGGACGAAAAACAGCCACCAACATAACGAAAGGGTAGTCAATTTGCCCAGTATTGTTGAATTTTTGAAAACTTTCAAAGCATTTTCCCAAAGTATGTGTTAAATCAAGGTTTGTCACCAAAAACTCAAACCAATTCAAACCAAAACTTCAATTCCAGTACATTCAAACACGTTACCTCTCACAATTTATGCCAGAAATGTTTCTACGAGCCACAGTGTTTATTAAGTAAGGGTCTGTGGCCCTCTTGTGGTCCATGCTGTACTTTTGTGTGGCTTCTTTCTTCCTTTTTAAAAAATTAAGCAGATACTTGAATAACAGTAAGTACATGACGTGTGAAATATACAGTATAATCTGCTAGTTAAAAAAATTAATTCATTCATTTTCAACCGCTTTTTCGGAGCCAGGTCGCTGTGGCAGCAGTCTTAGGAGAGAACCTTAGACTTTCCTCTCCCCAGACACTTCCTCCAGCTCCTCTGGGGGGATCCCTGAGGCGTTCCCAGGCCAGCTAAGAGACATAGTCCCTCCAGCGTGTCCTGGGTCTTCCCCGAGGCCTCCTCCCGGTGGGACATGCCTGGAACACCTCCCTAGGTAGTCGTCCAGGAGGCATCCGAAACAGATGCCCGAGAAACCTCAGCTGACTTCTCCCGATGTGGAGGAGCAGCGGCTCTACTCCGAGCTCCTCCCGGGTGACAGAGCTCCTCACCCTATCTATAAGGGTGCACCCTGCCACCCTGCAAAGGAAACTCATTTCGGCCGCTTGTATCCGAGATCTTGTCCTTTCGGTTATGACCCAAAGCTCATGACCATAGGTGAAAGTAGGAACGTAGATTGACCGGTAAATTCAGAGCTTTGCCTTTCGGCTCAGCTCTTTATTTACCACAACGGACCAGTACATCGACTGCATTACTGCTGCCGCTGCACCAATCCGCCTGTCAATCTCACGTTCCATCCTTCCCTCACTAGTGAACAAAACCCCAAGATACTTAAACTCCTCCACCTGGGGTAAGGACTTTCCTCCAACCTGAAGAAGTTTTAAAATACAGAATAATAATGGAATACAGTTATGTAAACAACCATAACATTATCCTTGTTATCCCAACCCAAATCGACCTCACAAACAAAAAATAAGAAAACAATTATGCTAATTATTGAATTAAAAAAAAGCGGGGGGTGGTTCCGTCTACAAAGAAGGTAAGGTCTCGACAAAAGAAATCACAGGGTTCCACATTTTACACAATAAGCTGACTGTCGCTTCTTTCTAAATCATCTTCATAAAGTGCATTTCCAGGTTATTATATTATGTTTCTGAAAGTTTCTGCAAGTTCTTAACAGAGCTGTACATGCCTGAGCCTGAATATAATTAGGATGAACCAATGAAACCACACTTGCTGCCTCTGAGAACAAAATACTTGGCACTGCCATAAACTCCAATCAAACTCAACCCATGACCCAACCCCAACCCAACTCAAAATGAGATGATTCAACAACAAAAAACGTGTGTATTTACTGAGGCATGTCCTAAAACTTGAACTACAGCCATGCATTTCTAATAGTTGTTCTACTTGAAGAACGGGCATACTTTTTGGAGGCGCGGTCTATCTGTATTAGGGCTGCACAATATATCTTTCGGCACTGATATTTGCGCATCAGCAATAGTCACATCGCAGGATATGCAACGTTGAGTCTGAATCATACTTGACTAGGAGCCACAGAACACATGGAATTTGTAGAGTCACTGCTAAGTTTACCCGTAATAGACTGAAATTTATCATTTGCATGTGCTTTTAAGGCCTGAGACTGCGTTTCAAGAGAGTTTAAAATACTTGGATGCAAAAAAAATGATGATGTTGGGTGTAACAAAGATTATTGTATTTAATTACTCATACGATTTATGCAAAAAAGCTTTTTTTTTTCTTTTTTTCTTTTTAGGATTTTTGTCTCGATTCTAGTCCAAATATCTACATTTCAAAGTCAAAATAAGATTATTTTACTAACCCCATTGACTGATAATTTAGCTTGTTTCAAGGAAAAACACTTAATTTGGACTTATTTCTTCTGAATGTGAAAATAAAACAATATTTTTACTTGGTCTAAGAATTTGGATTACAATCGAGACAATACTTTTTTGCATTGTGATTATTCAATTTTAAATATTTAATTCTTTTTACAATTTCAATATTCCCCAGAAAACAGTCAAATGGAGCTATTAAACCATCTTGTGAAAGTGTATTCATATCACAATATTTCTCACAGAAAAATTAAATATAAGATTTTTCCTATATCGTGCAGCCCTAATCTGTATCCAGTGGCAGAACAACCTCTGACAGTCTCACTCAATCGGAATATCACTCTTGAGTTAATCTGATTTGTGCAATTCTGAGTATGCTTAGGACAGGTGAGTGGGCTTGTCAAACCAACTGTAGGAAACACACTCTTTTACTCTCCATACGTACCAGACACTTTTATCAACTCTCAATGTTTTTGGGGAAACATTGTGAAATTCTGAGTGTGCACCTCGCAGGTGAGTGGACTTGACAAATCACCTGTAGGAAACACTCTTTGTGTCTTTCTGCTTTCTATTTGTGTGCGTATGTGTTTATGCCTGTATATATGTATTAAAATAAACTGCTAAACTAACTGTAGCATTTATATACTGCAGCTCTCTGGTGATGTTAAATGCATCTTTTATCCTCATTTGTAAGTTGCTTTGGATAAATGTGTCTGTTAAATGAATAAATGTAAATGTAATTGGACACACAGGAGTTCTAGCTCTTGATTTAAATGCATGACATCATTTCGAAAGCTGTAGTTTAAGGAAGATAGAAAACAATAACTCAAATTTTAAAGTAGTGAGTTAGTTTTGAGGTATGGAATTTCATTTGCAGTATGTTTTTACTGAGGGAAACCTTATGTGTGCAAATATTAAGAACAATTTAAGTCTCCATTTCATGACTCCTTTAATAATCTTTCACATATTTGATTAGAACATGAAGACACTTTTGTTATCATTATGCACTGGAATATTTTCAAAGGGTCAAATGATGCTATTTTTAACACTTTCAGTTCCATTTACTGTGCACTGCAATGGTGCTGTTGCAAAACTGCTTGAACAAGATTTGCATGAAAGCCAGCAGGAACTTCTTTAAAAAAGTATCTAAATGTACTCTTAAGAAAAGTAATGCATTGTTACTTTTGCAATACTTTTGTCATCCAGGCTGGGCTTGTTTGTTTGTAAAAATATACATACATACATACATATATGTGTATATATATATATATATATATATATATATATATACATACATACATACATATATATATATATAAAAAGCCTATTTTTGGCAAATTTAAGGTCTCTTACTTACTTCCATTATTTCCCACGACAAAGTTGACGTTTGGACCAAACGCAAAGGGCCCAAGCAACGAATGGCACATGAAGTTTCTCAGAGAGATGCTCTCGATGATGCCCACCTCACCAGTCACCTGAAAACACACACAAAAAGAAAAACTGATTAAAACATTGTACAACTGTGGAAATGTAAAACTGATTTTAAAACAACAAAATACATCTGTGATTTTTTTTTTTACAGCACAACAAACTTAGCTGGCAAGACATTTGTTCTGTGTCAAGTATGTCTTACACTCTGTGATTGGCTCAATCCATCTCCTGTGCTGAAGTAGCCTGTTTCCTCATCCTCCTCAGTCTCAGGTTGTGATAACCGGCTTCTCTTATCAGGCGTAAGCCGTGAATTACTGCTCTTCCTCTTCGACATCTCCTACATACACACATCAAGCATTCATCATTTACAATTAACACATGATTACACACTAAAATAATTGCCATTACACTAACTAGGCCTTTTTTACGAGTCTTTTGCAATAGTCTACTTTTCAGTTTTACCTCAAAAATGCTAGTGTTTATGTACATCCAACTAAAACAGTAATAAAAACGTATAAAAGACTTCATGCTAGGACTGGGTGTATCCTGATAGGTGTATCCTTATAGTAGCTTTTCTGTGAATTCAAAATCCATATTATAACATGGACTGTGTTATAGTGATATTGAGGTAAAGTTGGATTTACATTCACACATTTGGACTTTCTCCTTAATAATATAATTCTTTGCAGATTCTAAATAGGGAAATCATATTAGACTATCAAAGTACAACATTGTACACAGTCAATTAAATAATGCTAATGTTGTTTTGAGGTCATACTTACATGCTATTTCAGACGAATATTCAAAGTAACATGGCAAACAATATAGGGACTGTGTCACAAGTTGTGTCACTGTACAAAAACGAGCGAATGTGCGAATAACACCAACTTTACCTCAATAGTGATATCGCACATTTGGACTTTCTCCTTAATAAAAAATTCTAAATAGGGAAATCATATAGCAGCCAATGAATATCAAAGCACAACATTGTACACAGTCAATTAAATAGTACTAATGTTGTTTTGAAGTCATACTTAATGCAATTTCAGACCGAATATTCAAATTAGCGTAGTAAACAATATTGGGAATGTTAAATGAACGAATGTGTGAATATAAAACCAACTTTACCTCAATTAGCGTAGCAATTGATATTGATGTAAAGTTG
>CAIGQV010019086.1:526114-536929 GCA_903798115.1 Danio jaintianensis
CACATGGATCCTACCTCTTGTCCCGTCTCCTATACCATCTCGTGACAAGTTGATCTGCAGGTGCACTGTATAGTTACTGAAGAGGAAAGATGTCTGTCTATGAAGAGTTTATTTGCAAAAACTAATATTATGTTTTATGTTGTGCATTGAAGAGTACAACTGCAAAAAACATGATTTATGGAAATGACTAAAACTGTAGATTTGAGTAGTTTTCAGAAATCATGTTTTTACATTAGGTATTGAAGATTTCATGTGCAAAAAACAATCTAAATTTATGAAGAAAAAAAATAAAATAACCTCTTCATATATTTCCCTAGCGGCTCAGTGGTTAGCACTGTCGCCTCACATCAAGAAAGTTGCTGGTTTGAGTCCCGGCTGGGCCAGTTGGCATTTCTTTGTGGAGTTTGCATGTTCTCCCAATGTTGCCGTGGGTTTCCTCCAGGTGCTCCTGTTTCCCTCACAGTCCAAAGACATGTGCCATAAGTGAATATGATGAACTAAATTGGCCGTAGTGTATGAGTGTGTGTGAGAGAGTATGGGTGTTTCCCAGTACTGGGTTGCGGCTGGAAGGGCATCCGCTGTGTAAAACATATGCTGGAATAGTTGGTGGTTCATTCTGCTGTGGCGACCCCTGGTAAATAAGGGACTAAGCCGAAGGAAAATGAATGAATGAATATATCACCCTTTTAAAATATAAGACTGTTAAGAGATGGTGGCAATTTTACTGGCCACCCAATGGATGGAAACACAATAAAGAGATATAGTACTATGTTCCAACTCATTATCTGCATTACATGGTTTTTACAGTGATTAAAGAGAACATCTTCAAGACAGGATTTTCTGTATAAAATTTGTACAAAATTTATACTAAAATGAAAGAGAAACAAAGGTTTATGAATACCTATTCATGTACAGGAGTAGAGGTGAATGAGTTGGCAGAGAAGCTGACTTAAACTTGCTCAGAGAAACGCTGTTTTTATCAATCATTGTTTTACTTCACTAAATCAATTTAATAGTGAAGGGATTGATCCAATAGGCCTATTGATGGAAGGTTTGCGAAGAAATTTCATGCTTCCTTATAAAAGTAATTTGTAGTATTTTCGAAATACAAAATACAGTATTTTATTTTGATACTTGTTGTGGCTGCTGCATTTTGTAGTTTAATTTGATACGTGTAAAATTGAGATATTTGGTATTTTATTTTAAAATACATTTCAATGTATTTTTGCCCATCCCTGCGTATGTATGTATGTATGTACAATTGAAGTCAAATTATTAGCCCCCTGTATATTTTTCCCCCCAATAACTGTTTTTCAACACATTTCTAAACATAATAGTTTTAATAACTAATTTCTACTAACTGATTTCTTTTATCTTTGCCATGATGACAGCACATCATATTTTACTAGATATTTTTCAAGATACTAGTATTCAGCTTAAAGTGACATTTAAAGGCTTAACTAGGTTAATTAGGCAAGTTATGGTAATTAGGCAAGTCATTTTATAATGATGGTTTGTTCTGTAGACAATTGAAAAAAAATATTGCTTAACGGGGCTAATAATATTGACCTTAAAATGGTTTTTAAAAAATTTAAAACTGCTTTTATTCTAGCCAAAATAAAACAAATCATTATAGGAAATACTGTGAAAAATTCCTTGCTCTGTTAAACATCATTTGGAAAATATAAAAAAATAAAATAAAATAAAAATCATAGGAGGGCAAATAACTTTGACTTGTATGTGTGTATATATGTATGTATACCTAAATTCAATTTTTCAATTCATCTTTATTTCTATAGCACTTTTACAATGTTGACTATCAAAGCAGTTTAACATCGATGAAGTTCTAGTGAACTGAAACTGCTTCAGTCCAGTTTTCACAGTTGAAGTGAAATGTCACTGGGATTAAATATTGGAGTTGTGATACTGTAAGTTTCACTATAGTGACATTTTGAGTGAAAACCGAAGATTCTGTCATTATTTACTCACCCTTTACAGAACTTGTCACGAGTTTCTTTTTTCTGCTGCACACAAAAGATATTTTGAAAATTGTTGGAAACCTGTAACCATTGACATTTATAGTATTTGTTTTTCCTACTATGGAAGTGAATGGTTACAGGTTTCTAATATTTTTCAAAATATCAGAAACAAAAAAGGAAGGAAAAAGGAAAACAAAGAAAAAAAAGTTTCATTTTTGGGCAAATTATCACTTTAATGGTCATTTTGAACAGCAATATCATTCATTTTCTTTTCGGCTTAGTCCCTTTATTTATCTGGGGTCACCATAGCGGAATGAACCGCCAACTTATCCAGCATATGTTTTACGCAGCTGATGCACTTCCAGCTGCAACCCATCACTGGGAAACACACTCCCAGTGATGGGTATCCATACACACTCATTCACACACATACACTATGGACAATTTAGCTTACCCAATTTACCTATACCGCAAGTTTTTGAACTTGTGGGGGAAACCGGAGCATCCGAGGGAAACCCACGCGAACACGGGGAGAACATGCAAACTCCACACAGAAATGCCAACTGACCCAGCCGAGGCTCGACCCAGCGACCTTCTTGCTGTGAGGCGATTGTGCTACCCACTGCGCCACCGTGATGCCAATGGCAATATCATATAAAGTAAAAAAGAAAAAAAAGTGATTTGAAATTGTTAAAGTGATTTGATGCTACAGTGTTAGACCATTTTATCCGACTTCCCCCTAAGTATGCAAAGTTTATGATTTTCAGGAAAAGGGCACTCATGTGGTATTGCTACTGCAGAACTCTTGACATGACCAGCAATGTTGTTGATGGGACCTACTACTTTTTTTGTGAATTAGCGAGTTAGCCACAATAAAATGATTGCATGCTGTTAGCTGGATTATATGAGAAGAGATATACATTTTATGTCTGAGAGAATCACATGCAGCACTCGGATTTGTTTGACTCTATGCAGAGAGCAAAAATTTTGACAAAAAAACACATTTATTAGAAACAACAGAAGAATGGGCTATATGCACACAAACTTTTAATTTCAGCCAGCCAGCCTCAGCACTTCCGGTGAACTGTCTTTCCATTATAAAATTGCCACGTTTAAGGTCTGATCTCTTTAAAAATCAGTGACTTTCACTGCCTGATAGATATCTGTTATAAAGTGGGTCTCAGACCGGACAAGAAGAGCTACATTAAATTCCATTTTCCCCCGCATATGACAGTTTATTTTACCACAGTATTTTCAATGGAGTTTCTGTGCTCGCCTGTTGATCCTAACACCGCTAGGTCTTTCATCTCGTTTATTTAACTGAATGTATTGTAATTACATTGCAACATCAATGCTGTAAAAGGAACCTATGAAATTGAAAATAGTCACATCAGGCTTTCACCGGAAGTTTATCATTGGCTGAAAAACACTAGTGCATATACCCCATTAGAGCTGAAAAAGCATGAAAGGTCTGATGTAGGGTTTTCCCCCTCTGCTGAAATCGCCAAGGCCCCTTAGAATCCTCACCATCTTTCCTCCAAGACAAGGGAATTAATTATTGTGTGTAGACCGCTCTCTACAACTAAAATCATCAATTAAAACCTATACCGAAAAACATCAATAGATGGCAGTGCAGCATTTGACCTCATTGTGGATTTTCAGAAAGTCACTTAAACACTGTAAAATAAATTCTTACTGCCTTAATTTTTTTAAGCTGAATCAATTGATTGTTTCTAGTCATCTCAACTTACATCAGTCAAACTGACTAAAAATATTAAGATAAACTATGTATAACTTTCAAAAAATAGTAACAAAAGCTTTTGTTGTGATGGCTTTTTGTCCTATTTTTTACAGTAAAAGACTACCATTTGAAGACCCTTATTAGTCTCTGTAATGACGTTGATGGCTTCCTGCCCATTGTGAAGAAGGAGTTGGAGAACTGACAAGCATTCAAGAATTTTAGTGATGTTTTTTAAATAAATTTCAAGAGAAGCACAAAGAGTTTTGACGAGGCTAATTCATTATTGACAATGCAGGCCCGGAGCCAAGGGGGGTTTGGGTGGTTCAAAAGACCCACCCCTCACTGACAAAGGTCCAGAATTTGTTCCATACATATCTGGACCTCATTTGACTGCTATGCCATAATAAATTGTGAAAATAACCCATCAAAGAAGGCTTTAAGACCAAGTGAAATCCTGTGTTGGCTGTCGCTTCGGCATGACAGGAAAGTTGAATGTACTGGCCAGTTTGTTATTTGCCTAATAAATGACAATAGGCTAGTTTTTTTCTAATGATATATGATGTAATAAATTAGTATTTAAAAAAAAAGCATTGTTCTCATATTTCTTCATTCTAAATCTTTAGGAAATGTTTTCGACACGTCAAAAAGTGTGGTTATGATGACCATCCGACAAGCTAATACAGCAAAAAATAGTGCACTAAAATGCAGTATTTAAACCTCATATTTAAATAGAAAATGAGGCGAATAACGACAAAAAATCCACATTTTAAGAAAAAAGATAAATTTTATTATCATATCAGCATAAGACCAAATCCCTATAATAGTCAAGCATGTTCTACCTCCATTTTCTCTTGACTATCAGCATCCCTCCACCACCCAGGCTAGACACTGCGCTCGGACAGCTATCTCTCTCTCTATCCTGACAAGGAGACAAGCATGTGGAAATCGCTGTGGTAATCTTCCGTCACCATTTTCTAGGTGCTTTGCGCACGTACTCCTTTGTCATCTATTGTTGCTAGGCGACCATCAGCCATTTTCTCAGAGGACAAACTGACAAAACATCGCTGCAGCTCTGATACAAGTTTTATTTATGGAGAAAATTAAAAAAACAATGCAGTGTTTTGTGTTTGAAGTAATTAGTCTACCATAATGTGTTTATTCCATACAAAGTATAAAGCTGATCAGTCAGTTCTGGTCACGTGACCTGCGGTGTGGCATTCTGAAAAGTTGAGATGTTTTCATCTAGGTGTGCCTGGAACACATGAGCGCGCCATCTTTCAGAGCTTGGAGCCTACCTAGACAGCAATCCAAACTGAAAGTAAAACCAAACACACACTGTAAACTCCAGGCCTGGTCCTCTCTGGACTTCCACTGTTGTCTGTACTCTTTTTAAAAGTCAGCATTAAGCAGAAGTTAAGATGGTCCTTTTTGTTCCACATATCATGACGTACATCCAATTGAAACATAAATAAATGTAGAACGGTGCATGATTTCGTTCATTGAGAACTGATTGAATTGATGGAATGTGGGTGTTGCTAACAAAATAAAAGAAGATTGATGAATGGATGAAAGCAGGGCAAAAATGAGACACACCCCTGATAGCCCCGCCCTAAAGGCATTCCATGTGACCAGAAGTGAAGAAATGTCGTTTCGATAGGGGATTCATTCATTCATTAATTTTCCTTCGGCTTAGTCCCTTTATTTATCAGGGGTCGCCACAGCGGAATGAACCGCTAACTTATCCAGCATATGTTTTACACAGCGGATGCCCTTCCAGCCGCAACCCAGTACTGGGAAACTTCGATGGGGGATATTAATCAATATTTGATTTAAGATTCTGAGGGCAAAGCATTTTTTACCAAATAATGAAGTGCACAGATACATAATTTATAACAAACACTCAAATACTGTACATGTACATATAAAAATATGAAGAGTCCATTTTTATTTCATGCCGATTTTAAGTGAGACTTGAGAGCAGTGTGCTATACAGGTGACACTAGTTATTAAACACTAGTTACTAAATGGTGCCACCGGCCTCATTCCACTCTCACAGGCGATCATGGCCTACTCGCTACAGTCTCATGTTTGTAAGTAGTTCAGATTTTTGAAAAGCATCAAGCCTTTTTGTATTCATAAGAATATTGTCAATGGAGAAAAGCTGTTATTATTATGTATAAAGATACTTACCAGGATGAACTTGTATGCACAAAACAACCTGAAAGAATATAAACATTTCGTTTACAACATTTAAAGGAACAGTTCACCCCAAAATGTAAATTTACTCACTATTTACTCACCCTCAAGTGGTTCCAAACCTTTATGAGTTTCTTTATTCTGTTGAAACCTGTTACCATTGACTTCCATAGTAGGATAAAACAAATGTCAATGGTTTTAGCTTTCTTCAAAATATCTTTTATTGTGTTGAACAGAATAAAGAAACTCAAACTGGTTTGGAACAAGCAAAGGGTGAGTAAATGATTTCATTTTTGATTAAACTATCCCTTTAACTTGCCATTTTGGGGTTTTTCTCAGAGCATGTGCAATCTGTTTCTCAATGATTTAAATCTATGAATGAGCTGCTTGAAAAGTGTTTGTGGTGTACGTTTTTGCTTGCATGTTAGTCATGTCTGACAATATTTAAATGTGCTGTCCTTTCCATATCTTGCGACCTCCATTTGTGCTGTTTTGGTATGAGAACATCAAACAGAGTGAAATCATGAAAGGATGTGGCTTGCATGTGTGCTTAAACACTGTTTAACTCAGTTGCTGACGTCTCACCCACATCAACCATGTCTGCTCAAGCGAGCGCTGTGACGCACTAGATTGTGCACAGCATCAGTAAAACTTGCAAATGCGTGAGCTGAGCAGGATTTAGTGCTACTACAAGCATCCTTAACAACAAACTCTCATAACAGTACACAACTGTTGCATTTACCTCTGTTACATATCTCTGGAACTCGCATATATGACCCCATTGTGGCAGTTGAGGCCTACTTACCCATTCACCATGATAAAATGAATGATTTTAATGACTACAATGAATCTCTGACTATATCCACACAAAACAAATCTCTCCCAATACATCTTAAATAATAACACCATATGTTTTATAGGCATTCATTCATTCATTTTCTTTTTTCGGCTTAGTCCCTTTATTAATCTGGGGTCGCCACAGCGGGATGAACCGCCAACTTATCCAGCATATGTTTCACGCAGCGGATGCCCTTCCAGCTGCAACCCATCACTGGGAAACATTCATACACACTCATTCACACACATACACTACGGACAATTTTTAGCTTACCCAATTCACCTATACCGCATGTCTTTGGACTTGTGGGGGAAACCGGAGCACCCGGAGAAAACCCACGCGAACACGGGGAGAACATGCAAACAAATGCCAACTGACCCAGCCGAGGCTCGAACCAGCGACCTTCTTGCTGTGAGGAGAACGTGCTACCCACTGCGCCACCGCGTCGCCCGTTTTATAGGCATAATCAACATAAAAAATGGTTTCTCCCATAAATATTCATAACAGCTATTGTTCGGAAATAGAGTTTAGAAAATAATGTTAAAGTGGATAGATAAATATTGGTTATTCTAACTTCCATTCACTGGGTGTTCACTTAAGGTCAAGTCGCAGAAGTATTAATATTTCAATGTATGAATCTGAATTTGAAATATCACAATAAGCATTTGATTGGATGATTTCCAGCTGAACAGTTGAGTTTTACCATTTTTAAATCCATTCAGCCAATCTCTGGGTCTGGCGGGAGCACTTATAGGTTAGCTTAGCATAGGCAATTGAATCGAATTAGACCATTAGCATCTCGCTCAAAATTGACCAAAGAGTTTCAATAATTTTTCTATCTAAAGCTTGACTTTTCTGTAGTTACACCGTGTACTAGGGCAGACGGAAAATGAAAAGTTGCTATTTTCGATATAGTCAATATTGCTAGGAACTATACTCTCATTTGCTGCCTTACATGGCTGCAGAAGGATAATTTCCACCAATATTACCAATGTGACCACCGGCTTCCACAGGGAGTCAATATCATTGCGGCAGCTGCAGCCATGGTAAGGCAAGTATAACTTGCTTGATTATTACGCCAGAATATCCTAGCCAACTTCTCATTTTCCATCTGTCTTAGGAGCCTACATCATGCAACTACAGAAGACTCAAGCTTTAAGTGAGAAAGTTTTCAATACTCTTTGGTCATTTGAGGGAGATTCTAATAGTCTAATCTGATTCATTGTCCTATGCTAAGCTAAGCTAATCTAAGCCAAGCTAAAAGTGCTCATACCAGAGCAGGAGATTCAATTCAATTCAATTCAAGTTTGTTTGTCTAGCACTTTTGACAGTAATTATCATTCCAAAGCAGGTGCAGGTTATTACATTACAATCAGATTCAAAATGAGTATTGAGGAGATTGGCTGAATGGATTGAAAAATGGTAAAACTCAACTGTTTAACTCTAGGGGACTTGTAAAATTAGCATATTTTCAAAAAAGTGAAAGTCTGTGTGAACTGGAAGTTGCTAAGGCTTTTATTTCAGTATGTGGATGTACTTCCAACTGAAATTAATAATTTAATACAATTAAATAATACAACAAATAATAAAAACAAAATAATTTAGGCTTTACTCTTTAAACGTACATATTAGTACCTTTTGAAAATATACAACAAAGTGACAGTATTTGTACCTATATTTTTTGAGAGTGTGTCAGTACACTGTAAAAAAATTATATGATCAATTAGTCCTAAAAGCATATGTTTTTAGGTCATTGTAACTTATTAAACTAAGTTAATCGTGTTCTGATTTTATAAGTTACGCAAGCTGTTATAAGTCAGTTTTACATAATATAAGTTCAATGGACTCATAAGGTTAATTTGATTCAGCTTAAAAAATTGAGGCAAGCAAGATTTTTTTTACAGTGTAGTCAGATAGAGTGATCGCCAGTCTTTGCTTTTTCCTACAAAGTGTATGACATATTTTGTACAGATTAATAGATATTTCACTCAAAAAAAAAACACAGGGTTGGGTCAAATCCAAGCATTGTGTTAAAAAGTGTAATTTCAATTCAATCGAAGTGTTGATTTTGTTTTGCGACACGGTGGCTCAGTGGTTAGCACTGTCCCCTCACAACAAGAAGGTCGCTGGTTCAAGTCCCAGCTGGGTCAGTTGGCATATTTGTGTGGAGTTTGCTCCGGTTTCCCCCACAGTCCAAAGACATGCGCTATAGGTGAATTGAATAAACTAAATTGGCCATAGTGTATGTGTGTGAATGAGTTTGTATGGGTGTTTCCATGTACTGGGTTGCAGCTGGAAGGGCATCCGCTGCGTAAAACATATGCTGGATAAGTTGGGGTTTCATTCCGCTGTGGCGACCCCTGTTGAATAAAGGGACTGAAGGAAAATTAATGAATGAATGTTGATTTTGTTCTTATTTGACAGATATGCCAGCGTTAGGTTACAACAGCCCAGTATTTTTGAGAGTGTCGTCACCAATTCATTTATTCATTCATTTTCTTTTCGGCTTATTCCCTTTATTAATCAGGGGTTGCCACAGCGGAATGAACCGCCAACTTATCCAGCATATGTTTTATGTCTTCCAGCTGCAACCCATCACTGGGAAACACCCATACACTCTCATTCACACACACACTCATACACTACGAACAATTTAGCTTACCCAATTCACCTGTACCGCATGTCTTTGGACTGTGGGGGAAACCGGAGCACCGGGAGGAAACCCACGCCAACACGGGGAGAACATGCAAACTCCACACAGAAATGCCAACTGACCCAGCCGAGGCTCGAACCAGCAACCTTCTTGCTGTGAGGCGACAGCGCTACCCACAGCGCCACTGCACCGCCCACCAATTAATTAAAAAAATAACAAATAAAATCTTGCCTTGTGTTAAATATCACAGACAAAATTCCCTCTCTCAGACAGAAAAAATAAAAACTGAGTAACAGTCACTGAAGATGGAAAAAAATCATGATTGTATGTCTATTTTTCAGTTTTTGTTTTTATCATTCTTAGTCAATGGTATGACTCTGAGGTGGGACTAACTGTTCCTAGGCCAACTTCCACCTCAAAAAATAACTATATTGTGATCTATATATAACTATAACTATATATATGTAGCTATATATAACTATATAATCCACACCAATGCACAATGAGCTCCATTTATGTAATCTCTACTGCTTTCCAAAAAAAAATCAAGTTGATGATGTGAAGCAATTTGTAGTTTTTGTTTGGTAGGGTACATATGTACACATACCACAAACAACTCTTTCTACTGAGTCATTGGACACATGGACCTTTACAGTATTCAGTTTACTGTGGTTAAAGGTACAGTAAAAGACAATAAGTTACTCAGAATTTTAATGGAGCACCTGACTGGCCATAAAGCCACCAATACACCCGAAGAGGAAATTAAAAGTTTCCTTTGCAAGTGAGCACAGAAACGAGACGGTACGTCTGTGGTTTGATTATTTTTGTCCTAGCTGAGGGGGACTGAGTGGGCATCTCAACTTCCCTTGTCTGTCTGTGATATTTGAAAAGAGTATGACTATCACGCTGTTTGTGTAAACAGGGAAGTGGTGACAGAAACTCAGGCATCACCATGTGATGCTAAACCCTACCCCTCCCCCCCCAAAACTTTCGGTCACGAAACAGAAAGCAGCATGCAGAAGGGGATATCCAATACATCAGTGGAGTTTGTTGCATAAGCAAATGAAAGGTTTTTGATTTTTGAAAGAAAAGTCCCTAAAACTTTGCATTGAGAGTCTGATTGTTTACTAAAAACTCGTTGAGCACCTATAATCTTAAAAAGAAAGAAGAAATTACTTTTTTTTTTACACTGACATTCAACAACCAGAAAAGTGTTCAAAATTATTTTTCATTATGACAAAAAAGACAAGTTAATAATTAATTAAAACCAAGCAGTTTTGGCAACACTTCAGGTCGCTGTAAAAATTATGACAAAAAGTCAAGACAACAAATATTTTTATGTTGCTTTAACTTATTTTAATTTCAAGAGTTCGCACTTAGATATTGGTTGATAATAATAGCAGGTTTG
>CAIGQV010019086.1:536939-548272 GCA_903798115.1 Danio jaintianensis
GATAAGCAAAAGGGGGTACGAGATCAGGTTGTTCTCGAGAGCTCCCCAAAATGCTTAATGGCTCGGGACAGCAGCCGTGTATTCGAAGAAAACTCCCCAAAAGGCTAGGAATGCTATATCCGGCTGCTGGATATAGTGGTTAAGGAAGAAAAATAAAGAGAGCTCCTGCGGGAGCAAAGGGTGACACAGACTCCTGCGGGAGCCCGAGCAGGGTTGGCGTGGGGGGGGGCAAGAGGACTCCTGTGGGAGTCGGGCCATGGGGTTGGCGGGATCCTGCTGGAGTCGGGGAAAAGGAAGGGGGTGATGAGGACTCCAGCTGGATAGGGAGGTGAAGGGGGGCTTGGGGGGGGGGGGGAAAGGGCATAGCTCCTGAGGAGCTGATTGCTCAAGGAACACTCCTGACGGAGATAGAGCTGGGGAGTGGCAGCGCTATATATAAATATATATGTATATAGGAATATATAAATATATATATATATAATGGGGTAAGCTAAGGCCTGGGGGGGGCGATATGAGGACTCCTGCGGGAGTCGAAGCTCGTGGGCACTCCTGCGGGAGTTAGAGCTATACGTGCCGTCTCCGGCTGGAGTCGGGAAAGAGGAAGGGTAGGTGAAGACCCCAGCTGAAGGGTGAGTGGCAGTTGGGCGGTGACTCCTGCGGGAGTCGGAAGCTCGGGGACTGCTCCTGCGGGAGCTCGAGCGTGGGAGTGACAGCACTATATATAGATACATATTTATATACGTGGGTGCATATAGATATATATATATATAAATAAATGAAAATAAAATAAAGTGATATTATATGACATTATAAATAATGTTATATAATGATGTAAAAGCTAGGGCCGGGGAGGGGCTGTGACTGACTCGGGCTCGAGTCGCTGCTCTGGGGTAGAGCTGTATTTGGCCAGCTCCTACAGGAGTCAGGGAAAGTGAGAGGGCGGTGGAGACTCCTGCTGGAGGGTGACGGGCGAAGTCAGTGCTCTGGGAATGCTCCTGCGGGAGCGAGCGTGTGAAAGTGGCAGCACTATATATACATACATATTTATATACGTGGGTGCATATAGATATATATATATATAAATAAAATGAAAAGAAAATAAAGTTATATTATATAACATTATTGAATAATGTTATATAATGATGTAAAAGCTAGGGCCGGGGGAGGGGCAATGAGATGACTCCTGCGGGAGTCGAGACTCTGGGGAAACACTCCTGCGGGAGTCAGAGCCATGGGGGGGCGGGGTCCGGCAGAAGTCGGGATACAGGATGGGGCAGTGAAGACTCCTGCGGCAATGGGCCGGGGTGGGCGGGGGTGACGGGGTGGGCTTGGGCGGGAGGAACTCCTGCGGGAGTTGAGTGAGTGATTAGGGAGAAAGCTGAGTGGTACTCAGAGCTGGAAGGAAGGACAGAAGTTTAGATGGCTGGGTCATGCCCTCGCCCTTGAGTCGACGAAGTGGCTGAGTCAAGCCTTCGCCTCTGGGAGGTTGATGTGGCTGGGTCATGCCCTCGCCCTTGAGTAGACGATGTGGCTGAGTCAAGCCTTCGCCTCTGGGAGGTTGATGTGGCTGGGTCATGCCCTAGCCCTTGGGAGTGTGCTGTGGCTGGGTCGTGCCCACGCCCTTGGAAATTTGGTGTAGCTGGATTAAGCCCTTGTCCTTGTGTACTGGAAATAGGGTGTCGACTGGTGAGGGCCTTCTGGGCTTCTTTGAGGTGACAGTGGCTGAGGCGAATGTAGGATTTGAAGGTGTCTGAAGACCACCTTCCCAGTGTTTGTATGTAATGTTGTGATAGCCCTTGTGTGCTGCTGTGGTGGCCGCTCCTATTCTGAATGAGTGACTAGAGTATGATTCTGGTGGGAAGCCTGAAAGGTGAAGGACTGTTTTGAGGTGTTTTTGGAACCAAAAACGTGTTACTGGGTGGTTTGTGTCGTCTAAGAAGAGAGGGGAGAGTGGAGTAAAACTTAATGTCTTTCTATAGTGAAGGTATGCGAGGAGAGTTTTAAAATGGGCTTGTAGGGGAGGGGATGTTAGATATATAGATGAAGTGCCCTTTTTAAGATTGATCTGTTCCTTTGTTTGATGCGGAAAGATATTGTTTCCTCGTCAATCAAAGCTAGATCTGGGATGGTGGGGTGGATATTAGAATCAAATTCAGTGATTTCAGAACATCTGAGAAACCCCAAATGTGAGTGTAAACATAGCATCAAGGGTGTGGTCTGTATGTCAAGATAGGTAGCCTTTTCTGAGTGTGGAAATACGTTTGGAAAGGATGTTGTGTGTAATGGGCAGCCTGAAGTCTGGGAGGGGTGGGGTGGATTTTTTGAATGCCTTTAGTAAGAAGGCTGGTTTGAGCATTAGCTATGGAATCGGGTGTGGAGCCATATATAAACTTGTGAGAAATTGGGGTCCGCTTAGGTAGCTTTTAATAGAGCTGGCTTGGATGAGTTTGTGTGAATGGAGATATGTGATGAATGAAGTGATTGTAGTAGGGAAAATTTTGGGAACTGTAGCGTTGTATGGGGAATGTAAATGTTTCCCATGCTGTGAGGTATGATTGTAGTGTTCTGGGGGCTACTGTTGTAAGATAGGAGATATAGATGTTTGGTGCAAGTTGTGCATGGGTGGTTTAAGGGAATATCATCTCTGCATAAGGAGGGATGGGATCGGAATCGACTCTTCTTCTGGTGCTAACTGTCTGAATCTCTGGAAAGTAAATGAGAAAGAGTCAGCAATTGGTTATGAAAATCGGGAACATGTATAACAGTTAATTTTTTTTTTTTTTTTTTTTTTTTTTGGAAGTCCAAATAAGGCGACTGAGGAGCGGCATTATAGCGGGAGAAAGAGAGCGCCCTTTATTAATGCAGTGAACAATAGCTTATTTTCACAATGAATGAGAATGCTGGAGGCGGACCATTCATCTCCCCATAATATGGTGGCGGCTACTTTGGGGTATAATTCGAAAGGGGCTGACGAATATGCTGAGATGGTATTTTGAGCATTTTAGGGAGGCCAAGTGGAAGCTAACCAACGGCCCTGGTAATATCCCACGAAGCCTAAGGAGGGGGCGGCATCTACGTAAAGACGGATATCTACTGGAGATGAGATTAAATCGCTATAAAAGAATGAGCAACCGTTCCAGCACTAAGGAAGGAAATCCAGAGGTTGAGTTCGTTACGGCAGGGATCGGATGAAGATAAGTTATCTTCCAGTCCGTGAACCGATGCTGCGAGTTGAAGGAGGTGAGTGACGAGGGGGCGTCCCTGAAAATGGTGCGCGTAGCGAAATTTAGGTGTCCTGAAATGGACAGCAATTCGCGCTTGAACTTGAGTTATCGCTTGGTGTTTGGCTGGTATTGGGGGAAGAGATGATAAGGAAAATCGTCTAGGAGATGGACTACGTGTGAAACGCCATAGTTATTGGCGAGAATCCAGCATATAGCTTCTGAAGTATGTCGAATATTTTTTGGGCTGCTTCTGCATCTTGCCAGAAAATTTCCTGATAGCCACTCCTATAGGGCTGATGCGATAAACGCTAAACGGGGGAGCAATAAAGGAACCGATCATGAATTTGTTTTCAATTTCTTTCTTGATTAATTGTTCTACTATATCTGGTTCAGCATTGGCAGATTGTAAGTTAGGGCAGGTGAGGTTGGAGGAAGGGAGGGTCGAGACACCAAGGTGAAATCCGTTAGACAGACCTGAAATGAGAAATTCAGAAAAGTTAGGATCATGGTGCAGACGTAATTCATTATAAAGATTAGAGATGTTGACAGGAGTCGACAAGTAATTCTTGTCTTTTATTGGATCTTTGCACTTGGCAGACGATACGCGCATGCGCGCCGCCGCAGTAGTTATAAGTGTGGAGAAACTTGCAGGGGTGGCGGAAACATCTCCCTATGATGAAGTTATTGCGTGGAAGAGAGTAAGGTGGATTTTGGAAGGAAGAGAGTGTTGAATAGGGTTGAGAGTGGTAGGGATAGCTTTAAGAAGAGGGCTGTAGTTTGAGCTGGAATTGGGGGCGGAAGCCAGAGGAAGGGGGTAGGTGGTTCAATGCAGCGTTATTGTCCGGGGGATTTTCTGTGTTTTGAAATGTTATAGTGGCTGCAGCGTTTCCGATTCCTTGAAGTTGTTTTTAATTGCTTTTCTTTGTAGCTTTCTTGAATGGTCCGGAGTGGCTGGGTGCTTGCGAGGCAGTAGTGGGTTGATGATAGGGGGCGTGGCCGGAGCGTGTGGTTCTGCGGTCCTGGGGGGAGGAGTCGATGGATTGTAAAGTTTTACAAGTTCGGATTAATTGCAGCGTGTTGGGATGGTGATTCCGGCGTCTCGGAGAGTTTGGTGGAGTTCTCTGACAGTCATTTTGTTAGATGTGAGGGACGATGATCTGGCGGAGGCGTGAGAAGAAGCTGGTGAAGGTAAGTGGCGATTTGGAGAAGTAGGGGATGGAGATTGCGTGCGGCGTTGGGTTCTGGCTGTAGTGGAGCGGATGGGCCTTCTGCCTCTTACTGAAGCCTCGGTCTCTGGCCGGCTTTCCGGCTGGGTTGGATGATGTTGAGTTGGGGCTGGAGTTTCGGGGAGAGCGGAGCTTCCGTTCGTTTCCATGTCTGCTGTTGTTGTTGCTTCTGCTGTTGTAATTGCTGTTATTGTTGCTTCTGTTGTTGAAAAGAGCTATTGTTCGTTGTTTTTTGAAGCTTTAGAAGGAGCTGGAGAAGTCCTGCCGTTGGCTTTCTTCGAAAACAAAGATAAGGGAATAATTTTAGATAGGCTACTTATAGTGAGTTTGGACTCGTCTGATTGGCTTACTGATAATTACAGATGAGAGTCCAGCTGTGATCAATCAAATCACGTGCTCCTCTCGAAATTAGTTTGTGAAACTTCACAAAGTCAGTTTGATTGATGTAAGTTGAGATGAATAGAAAAGTTTATTTGATTCAACTAAAAACATTAAGGCATGTTTTAAATTAGTTTGTTTGGTTTTGTTTGCATTATTTGGTTACATGCTTGTATCTGAAGTCTCCATATTTATACCTAGGGACACTACACTTAATAAAAAAATCTTAGCTTAGCATAGGCAGTTGAATCGGATTAGACCATAAGCATCTCGCTCAAAAATAACCAAAGAGTTTCAATAATTTTCTTGACTTTTCTGTAGTTACATCGTGTACTAAGACAGACGGTACCGATTGGTACTGAAATTCAGTATCATGACAACACTAGTAAGAACACGTATTTCATTGTTTAAACATCTTAATAATAACCATATTAGTTGATGTATGAGGGATGATGGGCTGCATTGCAGTGGAGATTAGAGCTGCTGGATTTACAACACGTACACTCATCAACTACTCACAAAACACATGAAAGTAAGTGTTTGTTTGACTGTGAGAGGAATAATGTAAAGTTTCTAGCATACTATACTGTGTGTGTGTGTGTCTGTATTAACACATCATCAGATTATGTGTAAAATGATTATCATCGATGTCTCCATAAACACCGTGAGTATTTTACAAACGTTTTGTTGCTTGAACATATGTATAGTCAAATGTCTGCTACCCAAAACAAACAGCATATCATTAAAAAACCCTAGCTATGTTTCCATCCATCTATTTTTATGTGCATTTTGGATTATCACATAAACAAATGCTTGATGGAAATGCTAAAATGCACATCAATTTTGAAAATGCGCATAAAAAAAGTGTATATGCGCACAACTAAGTAGGATAAACTTTCTATGCGATAAGAAAAATTTACATAAACTACGATGGAAACCAAAGTCTGTCATAAAAGTGGTTTGGTATTTTTACTTCCCAGAACTGTCTTGAGCGTCTTTCATTTGCATCTTTAGATGGAAACTGATAACAGACATCCCAATCCTAAAACAAGCTGAGCCGTTTGTGCCATAGAGGGAGAAAGATATTGTAATAATGTAAATTATGTAAACAATAATGCAAACCACCAAGCATGAATGTTCTAGTACACCCCAAAAACTGAATCAACCTTTAAAAAATGAGTAAAATAGAACCACTTTAATATCATCAAGCTAGCGCATTGTGTTTTCACAATCGTCACCAACCTCAAAGCAATGAAGCACTTCCAAAAGTGACCTCAGGGGGTTTTTATTCTGAGAAACAATTCAAATCGCATTAAATACAAGGCCAAACAGACAAACTGCAGACAAAACCTAAAAAAATAGCAGCATCAGAATTTTCTGCTGAACTACGGTAGTCGTGCAAGGACAAAATAAATAAAACGCCTGCAATGTTTTAACCACTAGGGGCATCAAACCATCATTTTCATGTCATTCGTTACAATGAATCTGATCTGTTTTTCTCTATTACAACTGTTACACAAGTGTATAAACAGAAGATATTTGCATTCACAATTTGCAGTGTCCCACTTCCACCAATATGGATCAACCATCTTCACAACATCACCGTGCACTTCAGTTTGTCATCAGATCTTCTGACCAATCAAATGCCCTTAAGAATTTGATGTGTCCTGTCCCATTTACATTCTTGAGGAATGCTAATTAATGTACACTGTCCCTTGTTGTAAAATAAAAATAAACAAACACTTTTTAAAAAAAGGGGAGGAGCTACTCTGTAGACAAAACTCTGTCTTCAGTTTTCAGCTTAAATCAGTCAACACATCGAAAAAAGCTGCATGTTTCATTGCACGTTAGTGGACCTTTAGGCCCAATCCCAATTCTATTTTTGCACCCCTACCCCTTCCCCTTGGCCCTTGAAACAGAGTGTGAAGGGGAAGGGCTACCCCTAAGAAAATGGGACAGCACTACAACACCTGCACAAGTCATCATATGTCATCGCGATCTCTTACTTCATATGAGATCGACGATAGAGACTGCTGTAGTTATTCCAGTTGTGTTATTTTTTGGTATTTATCTTCAGGAAATCACTGAAGGCGATGATATTATGTTATCATAACGATATAATGTGGCAATAAGATCGTGACTGTACTGTGTATTTACACCGTGGCCATATTCATCTATACAAACACACGAAAACAACATTAACATTATACCAGACACTGTAAAAAGGTCATTCACAGCCACTAGACATTTCTGACAGGGTATTCGAGTGTCACTGAGTGTGAGATGTGACAGTATGTTGTGGGACTGCTATACAGAAATTATTATTAGGGATTATAGATAGCAAAATTTAGCGTTTTTTATTTTAGCGGGTTTTTTTGAAAGCATGACGGTAAAACACGAACGCGGTTATGAATGTATTAAACATATGCTTGTTTGTTGTAAAAATTCGTAATAATGACAAAAAAAATGCTGATTTGTGTAATCATGTTGCTGTTGTAACTGATGTATTCTGGGAAATTTTCTTACCCCTTGGTTTTGAGTCTGGTCCTGAAAAATCTTAGTTTCAAGGGCCCTTCCCCTTAGCCCTATGCCTTCAAGCTAAAGAGAATTGGGACAAGAGGAAAGGCTAAGGGGGAGAATTGGGATTGGGCCTGTTGTGTTGTAATCTAGTGATGTGTTGTCCACATTTATTCAGGTCATGTGGATGTAGAAACTATTAAGAATTCAGTCTTTGGTCTGCCATCCAGTCAGGAAGTTAGGGAACATGTCAATTTTAAGTTTGATTACAAGCTGTTCACACAAGGCAATAATAAAACAAGTAATAAAAAAGCAATCTTACATATTGCCCATTTAATATCAATGTCAGTTGAATTTAAATGGTCTTATCTAATGTACAGTGTTGGCTGTAATTAGTTAAATTATCCACTGAAAAATAAAGAAAAGTTAATTTTTAGGTAATTTAATTAAAGTTGCTTGTAATATAGACTTAAATACTGTAAATAAATCCAACAGTTGTGTATTTTTGTTACACACACAGGTTTTGCAGAATAATTCTACTTTTCAGCTAAAGAAGGGTGCATTTATACAGATAGCTACAGTACACGTGCCTAAAAAATAATGAATTTTGAGTTTAAAATTATTGAATGATCATATATTTTATGTATAAAATACTGTGTTTATTGCTTTGAAGTGTTTCATGTAGGCAACACGGTGGCTCAGTGGTTAGCACTGTTGCCTCACAGCATGAAGGCCGCTGGTTCGAGTCCCGGATGGTTCAGTTGGCATTTCTGTGTGGAGTTTGCATGTTCTCCCTGTGTTCTCGTAGGTTTCCTCTGGGTGCTCCGGTTTCCCCCACAGTCCAAAGACATGCGCTATAGGTAAATTGTATGAACTAAATTGGCCGTAGTGTATGTTTGCGAATGAGTGTGTATGGATGTTTCCCAGTACTGGGTTGCAGCTGGAAGGGCATCTGCTGTATAAAACATATGCTGGAATAGTTGGCGGTTCATTCTGCTGTGGCAACCCCTGATGAATAAAGGGACTAAGCCGAAGGAATGAATGAAATGTTTCATGTTTTGATACATATTCAGTTCAATGTCTTTTTTTGCATGGTAATTCTTCTTGTTAACTAAAGAATGCTATGTTATTTAAGGCTTAAGTATTTATCAACTTTATCAATAAAGCTAAAGTCCATATTTGACTCAAATTTAAAGAATTAAAAGATTTGAATTAGTCACTCACTTTTATTAAGTAAAGTCAACTAATAATTTTAAAAGCATGAGGTTTACTCACTTTTGCCTTAAAAGCAGCAGGTTTGAAATGTTTCATGTTTTGATACATATCATGTTCAAGTTCTCTTTTTTTGCATAGTAATTCTTCTTGCTAACCATAGATATTTACACTAGATATCGCATACGGACCCTGAGCATGCGTCAATAGCGCCGCCACATTTGTACAGTGCTCCCAGGACAAATGTCATTCAACCGCACTAGTCAAGACCAAAGCCAATGTGAAGATGCTGGACTTTAGCGCTGTGTACGGGTGTAGTAACGAGCAAACAAAGAAAACAAAGCACAAAGGCAGAACATTTCATAGGTAAGATTTAGTTTTTTACGTTTTTGTATGTTACAAACTTTTGTGCTCAACAAGTATTGATGATAATACAGTCTCTTACTGCACTGACCATAAGGCAAAGTAGCACCAAACTCGCACTAAATACTAGGCTTATATGCTAGTTTTGTTGAATAATATCAGAAAACAGTGTAAATGAAATATGACAACAAGATGCTGCGCTGCCAGAAACTTGTATTATTGTCGGCTAAGTGAACGAGTCGTTCATAACGGAGATTCATTCACAAACGAATCGCTCCCTCCGTTAGCATGAGAAGTGAAAGCAGGAGAGGGGGTGTGTTTCAGGACACGGATTAGATCAAATTTAACAGGGAGGGAAGATAATACATTTCCATGCACACAAACACAGGAATGCTCATGCGGTCACTTATCCATCGATGTAGAAAAGTGATGTAAAATTAATATTTTCGTAATAAAAAAAAATATTTGCATACTGACCACCGGGAAAACTCCCGATCATAGATATATGTAAGTGTATATATCTCTGGCTCTGGATGGCCAGTCCTACACTGCACCTTGGTCTCACATTCATTTCAAAGGAGCGCTACCCTGTACTAAAATGGCGGCTCAATTGACGCATTCCTTCCAATAGACAACAATAGCGTAGGCTATTTAAAAAAAAAAGCTAAAGTCTGTATTTGATTCAAATGTAAAGAGTAAAAGAATAATAATTGGAAAAGTAATCTAATTGCAACCGATTACTTATTACTAATTAAGTACTTTTTTGAGGTAACTTACTGCTAACTGCTAATGTCACATTCACTCATTTAGTAAATGAGCTTGTCATTTATGTTCGATTTTGTTTTTGTAACAATAATAAAACAATAACAAATGATTTTATTTCCATTTGTGTTTATTAAGTTAATAAACTCCTCTTAAAAACAGACGTCAGACATACCAGTTTATAACAAGCATTTTTCGCACATCATCTGCACAGATAAGGCATTTTGGTGGATCCAAGCAGTATAAGCCTTTTTAAAAATCTTAAAAATAAAAATTTTCTGATTACTAGCTGGCTTCCAATCCAGCAGAGAAACACGAAACAAATCTGATGAATCATTACAGTAAGTGAGTCATACAGATTACTGTGAGAAAATCCCATTGCGCATATAAAACAAAAACATTGAGGCATTTACATTTGCTCTGTACATTGCATTTCTAAAACAAATTCATGATTTTCACATCATGAAATTATCAATGCTCATTGAGTTCACTTTTCAAACGTCATTAGTATTATTCCCACTTCATCTCACGCTAACCAGAATTGACACTTGTCCAGTAATTAAAGCACTTGAAGTTAAATAAGGTCCATCTGGTGTTCCTGGTTTTGCAGCATGTTTCAGATCTCCTTGTGGTTCGTTACAGGTGAGCTGTACCGAAAGCTCATTTGTCTCTGTGTATTCCACAACCGCGCAGAACAATGGAGCTGTGTAATACAGTGCATATTAACAATAGCTTATTCAAGTCTTTTTGTGGTTCACAATATTCAAGTCCAGGCCCGAAGCCTTAATACTTCTCTCCCATTCTGTCTAATGCACCAACAGTCCCGCAGAAGAGTCCTAAAGTCCCTCATTCAGCACTTTCTCAGACCTTAATCCCATTCGAGACTGATTCCAGAAGGGATCTGTACATGTCCGAACGGAGAAACCTGGGATAAGAATCCCTCTCCATTAGACCGAAGACGATCCTCTGAGCCTTGTCAAAACACACTTTGGTGGGAGCCTGGACGTTCTGCTTGATAAGCTCTCTCGTGATGTGATCGATGTTTATCTGAGGACAGATTGATGGAGTAGTGGTGAGAATAATACTGATATCGTTACACTCCAAATTACATATTTAAAATGAGCTGAAACAAAAAAATTCTTGACATTTTTTGTGGGAAACTTAATTGTTTTATGTTCAATCTACTTAAATTAGTTACGTTAACTTAATGGATTTGTGTTGGGACAGCATGAATGAATTGTGTGCAACCCTGCATTTTTTTTACAGTGTAGGTGAAGCCACACTGTAAAAAGTGATTAGTTCATTTACTTTAAAAAGTGAGTAAACTGTTGCCTTAAAAGCGACAAGATGACTTAAAAAATGTGAGTAATCCTATTGTAATTAGGCACTGTTAAGTTGACTTAATTTATGTAATTTTGCCCCTAGTTAACTGAATAATTTTAAGGCAACTGGATTTACTCACTTTTACTAGTAAAGTCAACTAATCACTTTTAAAGCAATGGGCTTACACACTTTCATTTAATAAATTTAACTAACTGCTTTAATAGCAACATATTTACTCACTTTTATTAAGTAAGGTCAACTAATCGCTTTAAAAGCAACAGGTTTATTCACTTTCATTATGTAAAGTTAACTAATCGCTTTAAAAGCA
>CAIGQV010019086.1:548652-570388 GCA_903798115.1 Danio jaintianensis
TTAGAAGCACAGTATTTACTCAGTTTTATTAAGTGAAGTCAACTAATGGCTTTAAATAAATGTGTTTATTCACTTTTGCTTTAAAAGCAACATGTTAACAAATTTTTATTAAGTAAATTCAACTAATCGCTTTAAAAGCAACAGGTTTATTCACTTTTTAAAGTAAAGTCAACTAATCGATTTTTAAAGCAACTGGTTTACTCACTTTCATAAAGTAAATTCAACTAACTGCTCACATTTATTAAGTAAGGTCAAGTAATCCCTTTAAAAGCAATGGGTTTACTCACTTAAGTGAAGTCAACTAATTGCTTTAAAAGCACAGTTTTTAGTCACTTTTATTAAGTAAAGTCAACTAATCTCTTTAAAAGCAACAGGTTTACTCATTTTATTAGGTAAATTCAACGAATCGCTTTAAAAGCAATAGGTTTACTCTATTAAATGAAGTCAACTAATCGCTTTAAAAGCAACAGGTTAACTAACTTCTGCTTTAAAAGCAACATGTTTACTCACTTTTATTAAGTAAATTCAACTAATAACTTAAAAAGCAACAGGTTTACAAATTTTTTTTTCAAGTAAAGTCAACTAATCGCTTTTAAAGCAATGGGTATACACACTTTCAAAGTAAATACATCTAATTGCTTTAAAAGCAATGCATTTACTCACTTTTATTAAGTAAAGTCAACTAATAATTTTAAAAGCAACATGTTTACTCACTCTCACTTGAAAAGCAAAAGATTTACTCACTATTTTAAGTCAACTAATGGCTTTTAAAGTTTTGGGTTTACTCACTTTTATTAAGTAAAGTCAACTAATCCTTTTTTTTTTTTTTTACAATGTAGAGATGTTCATTTCACAGAGTGCTTACCTCTTTAGGAGCTTCTGCTTTGATGTATCGCTCAAATATCTTCTTGGCCCTGGAGGATAACCTAGACAAGCTCCTGGTTTTCTTGAAATCTTCGCAGACCAGCCAGAACTCGATGTTCTCATCGCTGAACTCGGACTTGAGGAAGGTGTGAAATGTTGCCATGCCGTCTATACAAAACAGACCACAGGGTTAATCTGTTGCTCAATGCAAAATGCATGTGTGTTTGCGTCACTGTGGTCATTACTCTGCAACAGTGGCTTCAAGAAGTGTCTAGTTTTATAGTAAAAGTGATGTGAATTTTAATGTAAAATGTCAAGGAGTGCTAAAAAATATCAAATAAATAGCAGCAGCAAAAAAATTATTGTGAGACTTTTTAATGGATTTTAATTCATTGCTTTCGATCTGATTGTTCTTTATAATAAATTAGCTATTTTTTTTATATTAAAATAATTCCTTGTTTCTCTCTCTCTCTCTCTCTCTCTCTCTCTCTCTCTCTCTCTCTCTCTCTCTCTCTCGCTCACACACACACACACACACACACACACACACACACACACACACACACACACACACGCACACATGTTTGTTTTTGTGAAAAGTGGGTACATTACATAGGTTTCCATTGATTTTATACTGTACAAACCGTATTTTGTATTGGCCTACCCCTAAACCCAACCATGACAGGAAACAGTGTACAGCTTTACTCTCTGATTAAACTCATTCTGTGTGATTTATAAGCTTTTGGAGAAATGAGGACGTCAGCAATGTCCTCATATTTCACCTGCTTTTTGTAATACCTGTGTCATACCTATGTCATTATACAGATTTGTGTCCTGACATGTCACAAAAACACGTACACGCACACACACACACACACACACACACACACACACACACACACACACATATATAAGCAAAAATACTTTTATGCATATGTTATATATATATACCGGTCAAAAGTTTGGAAGCAGTTTTTTTTTTTTTTTTCATGTTTTTTTTTTAAAGAAAATGATTCTGTTCATCAAGATGGCATTTATTAAATGTAAACAAATGGTTAAATTGTTAAATATTTATTCAAATTTTAACTAACTGCTTTCTTATTTATGTAGTTTCAAATTAAATTATTACTGCAGTCATTATTGCTTTTATTACTACTACCACCATTAATGATAATAATAATAATAATAATAATAATAATAATAATAATAATAATAATTAATATTAGAGTGATTTCTGAAGGATCATGTGACTCTGAAGACTAGAGTAATGAAGCTGAAAATTCATCTTTAAAATCACTGCAATAAATTATTAAATTAAATTATAAACTCCTTTTGAACAGTTATTTTATAGTGCAATAACATTTAACAATTTTACAATTTGTACTGTATTTTTGATTAAATAAATGGAGCCTTGGTGAGCAGGAGAAGCTTATTTTCAAACATTTTAAAATCGTACTGATCCCAAACTTTTGACCGGTAGTATATATATGGCAATATTATCCCTAAAGTGTAAACTACAAGACAAAAGCAGCTTCAGTAGAAAATTACTTGGACATAGAAAATATATAAAATAAAGGTGTTTAACTAGAAAAAAAAACATGTATCAATCAATCAATCAATCAATCAATCAAATGAATTAATTTTTGTGAAATTGAATAGGATATCTCCACAGAGCAGCATTTCTTATTAAATCCGAAATATTTTGCAACATTATAAAAGACTTTATTGTCACTTTTGATCAAATGATTGTGCCATTAATCTAAAAAAGTTGCGACTTAATCAATATATATATAATTTACTGTTTGGTTGTTTAATTCAGCTGCAATAATATCTGTCTATTTGACATTTACACACGTGACCTGTGTGTCCCAATAGCTTCTGTAAAAGCGAAGTTGCTTTCTTCTATTGATTTGCATACATAAAACACCAGTTAAGGTCAGTTCCTATCTGACCATCTAGGAAACAATGTAGGTTTTGCTCATTTTTCGCCTTCTCCTCCATATTGATGTCAACAAAAACCCATTATGCAAAATAAGTGCTGAAGGACACTATGATTAAAATATATTTGTAAAAACAAAAATACATTTTACTATGTATGTGTGCATAATGCCAAGCATATTAAGAATTAGGTACATGCGTAAACCACTTACATTTGGATCTGAGAAGGTTTTCCAGGGACTGGGACCACTGCAGCGTCTCACCAGGGTTAATTCTGTTGAATAAAAGATAATATGTTTTAATGGAGTTTTACACTAAATACAGTTAAAGTTATTAGCCCCCATGTACATTTTCCCCCAATTTCTGTTTAATGGAAAGAAGATTTTTTTCAACACATTTCTAAACATAATAGTTTTAATAACTCATTTCTAATAACTGATTTCTTTTATCTTTTCCATGATGACAGTATATAATATTTTACTAGATACTTTTCAAGACACTAGTATTCAGCTTAAAGTGACATTTAAAGGCTTAACTAGGATAATTAGGGTAATTAGGCCAGTCATTATATGATGATGGTTTGTTTTGTAGACAACTGAACAAAATATTGCTTAGGGGGCTAATAATATTGACCTTAAAATGGGTTTAAAAAAAATTAAAAACCTGCTTTTATTCTAGCCGAAATAAAACAAATAAGACTTTCTCCAGAAGAAAAAATATTATAGGAAATACCGTGCAAAATTCCTTGCTCTGTTAAACATCATTTAGGAATAAAAAAAATAAAATAAATCTAATAATTTTGACTTCAACTGTATATACCCTAAGAAACAAATTGACATGAAAGTAGCTTACTTTTCTGTCAATGGGCAACGAAACCGCCACATCTCGAGCCTCCTAAAAAAAGAGAGAGTTTGTTTGGTTCATTGTAAGACAAAAGCAAAAAATATCGAAATATATACTGTTCCCACTCAAACAAACCTATATTTTTTAAGTAAAACTTACCGGACATTAGTAGGTTTATCCTCCTTGTTCATGTTTTCGATTTCAGTTGACAGTATCGTTGGCATCTTTAAAACTTTTCTTGCTGATTCGTGTTGGCAAGCTGTTGCACTTGGGTTATTTTCAGTTAATAAGAGCGGGCTGTTTTCGCAAGCCTTTTTAAGCAGCCGTGTGTTGGCGTCATCAGTTTAGTGTCACAAAACCGCAAAAAGAGGAAGTTTTTATTGGGTGACGTTAACTAGCTCAGACAGGCACAGTGCATTTCTGTCCTGCTGTGAAACCAGCTATAGCGAATCTGTGTAGATGCAGAGATGCAAATCAGGCTGGAAAGTTTATAAAGAGATAAGCAAATGCTGACTTTTACATCATCTTTTTTTTTTACTTACAAGCTCTGTGTTTGTTCTAAGCAAACAAACAATGCTGTACTTAGTTTTTTTTTTAAAATTGCACGTGCTATTTGCTAAGATTATAATTACATTCCAGTATCACATGTTGGCTTCTAGGTCATCTAAATTGCTGGGTTTAATAGCCAACCACCCGTCACAGTCCTAAAAACGTTATATCTTAAATAAATGTATTAAAAATTTATATTTTGATGATCATATAAATGTGCTATATAAATACACAAATACATTACATTACATTACATCATGCTTTCAATAGGGTATATGCACAGCTAGTGTTTCTTCCCATACTGATAAACTTCCGGTGAACGGTGAATGTGACTTTTTTCAATTTTATACGTTTCCATTTACAGCTTCGATGTTGTAATATAATTAAAATATAATCAGTAAAACGATTTCAGCGTTCATTTAGTTGTTCAAGCGTAAAACGAGATGAAAAGCCGTTTACACGCACGCGCCTGTCAGGATTAGCAGGTTAGCGCAGAAAATTGAGGTAAAGTTGGTTTTATATTCGGACATCCGTTCAGTGACAACTTGTGACACAGTCCCTATAATGTTTACCATGGTACTTTGAGTATTCAGTCTGAAATATCATGTAAGAATGACTTTAAAACAACATTAGCGCTATTTAACTGACTGTGAACATTGTTGTACTTTGATAGTCATTCATTCATTCATTTTCTTTTCGGCTTAGTCCCTTTATTAATCTGGGGTCACCACAGCGGAATGAACCGCCAATTTATCTAGCATATGTTTTACGCAGCGGATGCCCTTCCAGCTGCAACCCATCACTGGGAAATGCCCATACATACTCAATCACACACATACACTACGGACAATTTAGCTTACCCAATTCACCTGTAGTGCATGTCTTTGGAGTTGTGGGGGAAACCGGAGCACCCGGAGGAAACCCACGCAAACACGGGGAGAACATGCAAACTCCACACAGAAACGCCAACTGACCCAGCCGGGGCTCGAACCAGCGACCTTCTTGCTGTGAGACGATTGTGCTACCCACTGCACCACCGTGCTGCCCACTTTGATAGTCATTGGCTGATAATATGATTTAGAGTTTGCAAAAGAATGCTTTTTAAAATTATATTATTGAGGAGAATGTCTGAATATAAAACCAACTTTACCTCAATGTGCAGAAACGCCATTGAATATACTGGGGTAAAATAAATGTTCATATTTTAAAGACATGGTGCGGAAAAAATGTAATTTAATGCAGTGCTTCTTGTACATTCTGAGACCCACTTTCTATCGTATAATAATCAGGCAGTGAAGATCCTTGATTTTTTAAAGAAAACAGACCTTAAACGTGCCGATTTTGTAACGGCATACAGTGTTGCCAGATATAGCGGACTTTTTCCAGCCCAAAAGCTGTCCAAAACCCGCCCAAACGCACAAAAAAACGCCCAAAATATTAGATTAGTATTTTATTTAATTTTGATTGATGTAAATCGAAATCAACCTAGTTACTTAAACTGTCATAATTTTAACCATACAGCAAGGAACACCAGCAGTCACAGACCCACAACATAACCGGATCACATCGAAACACTGCCCCCCTCTAACCCACACACTGCACTTAATGTTGTGCGGACTCTACCTATTAGAGTATGTTTTACTTTCGAAATGGGGTGTAAATTCATCCTATTTGGCGTTTTAATTTCTTTTGAACATAATTGGGTGCAGGCGACGCGGTGGCGCAGTGGGTAGCACAATCGCCTCACAGCAAGAAGGTCGCTGGTTCGAGCCTCGGCTGGGTCAGTTGGCATTTCTGTGTGGAGTTTGCATGTTCTCCCCGTGTTCACGTGGGTTTGCTCCGGGTGCTCCGGTTTCCCCCACAAGTCCAAAGACATGCGGTATAGGTGAATTGGGTAAGCTAAATTGTCCGTAGTGTATGTGTGTGAATAAGTGTGTATGGGTGTTTCCCAATGATGGGTTGCGGCTGGAAGAGCATCCGCTGCGTAAAACATATGCTGGATAAGTTGGCGGTTCATTCCGCTGTGGCGACCCCAGATTAATAAAGGGACTAAGCCGAAAAGAAAATGAATGAATAATTGGGTGCTGCTTGTCAAGCAGACAATGCTTCTGTGTTTGTTCTTGCTGTCAATTGTGGAAAAAATTATCGATAAGTTTTATGATAAACACTGAGTTCACCGGAAGCGCTTGACCCAGGTTACTGACAAATTAAAAGTCACAAGTATTAATAGTGTTTTAGAAACAGGTATAACATAATATGTTAGTCTACAGTAGAAAACTACATTAGAAAAGCTTTTCCTAAACATTTAGTTATATGCTATGGTAAGCTACACTGTAAAAAAAATCTTGCTGCCTTAACTTTTTTTCGCTGAATCAAATAAACTGTTCTAGTAATCTCAACTTAAATAAATTAAACTGATTTAATCAGTTTCAATCAAGGAGATCCTTGATTTTTAAAGAAAACAGACCTTAAACCCGCCGATTTTGTAACGGCATACAGTTCACCAGAAGCGCTTGACCCAAGTTACTGACAAATTAAAAGTCCTTCCAAATACTTCTGCATATATGCACTGTAAAACCCAACAGCCAACTTTATCAAATGAAATGAGTGTAGTTAACTCAAAATTGACTGAAAGTTAATTTTACTCATTTGAAAAGAGTTTTGAACTCAAGTGTTGAAGGTAATGAGTTAATTAAATACCTCATTACTTCAACTTAAATGAAGTAAGTTCACAGTACTCATAGAGATGAGTTTTTTCACTCAAATGGTTTGTAGCAATCGGTTTCCCCAAAAGGTTTGAGTTGCCTTAACTTATTGGGTTTTACAGTACTCAGTTGGTTTGAGTTCTCTTCATTTATTGGGTTTTACTGTGCTCAAATGGCAGTACTCATTAGGATTAGTTTTGAACTTCAATGGTTTGTTGCAATCGGTTTCCTCAAATGGTTTGAGTTACCTTAACTTTTTGGGTTTTACAGTGTGGGTTTGAATGCACTATTTATTTGGCCCGCATGAAATCTTTCATCTCACAAGTATTAATAGTGTTTTAGAAACAGGTACAACATAATATGTTAGTCTACAGTAGAAAACTACATTAGAAAAGCTTTTCTTAAACATTTAGTTATATGCTATGGTAAGCTACACTGTAAAAAAAAAAAATCTTGCTGCCTTAATTTTTTTTCGCTGAATCAAATGAACTGTTCAAGTAATCTCAACTTAAATCAATTAAACTGACTAAAAATATTAAGTTAAACTTTGTGTAACTTAATGTAGTTGAAACCTGATTAACTTATTAAAATAAGTTAAAACAACATAAAATTATTTGTCTTGACCTTTTGTCATGATTTTTTTTACAGTGTAAATTATTTTACTGTCTGAAGGAACTGTGAAAGTGAAAGGCAAATGTTTTTTTGTGCATTAACACCATTGCAGTCTACAAAAAAATCATTTTTTCCCCTTTCACTATTCACTAATGGAATAAAGAGCACTTAATAGTAATTAAGGAACATCTTAAAATACAGTTTTACAGATTCTGTGGTCGTTTTACAAGGTTTATACAAGTTAAAAATAATGCTCTTTGCAAAACAAAATTTGACCTAATTTTGTCAGCTACAACACTATTAATCACTTGCATTGATTCATTCACAGATAAAGAGAGTACTGAAAAATGAGAGCACTGAAAAATCACACTCAAGTAAAAGTACCATTACTTACCCAAAAATGTAGTGCAAGTAGAGTAAAAGTTGTAAATATTAGTCAAAGTATGAGTTAAAAGTAGCTCTTTTAAAAGTACTCAAAAGTAGTGAGAAGTGAGTAGTACACTGTGAAAGGTTGATGCCTTTATATGTGTGTGTGTGTGTGTGTGTGTGTGTGCGTGTGAAAACGTAATATTCTGTAGTGCATTTAGTTATTGTTTAAAGCTATTTCAGTCATCATACAGTAAATATCCGTCATCTTCTCAACAGTGACATGCATCTAAACAGTTTCTTGGTCATCGAGTGTAACGATTTTGTGTCTTGTGTCTTCTGTATGATGCGATTTGATTGGAAGGGAATCGTAGGACTGATTATTCTACTTTAGCCAATCACCATAGACGAGAAAAAATAAATAAAGTAGTGACTGCAGGTTGAAGGAAAATAGTGGAGTAAAAGTACAGATACAGCACTAAAAATGTACTCAAGGGAAAGTAAAAGTACTGACAAAACCTGCTCAATTACAGTAATTTGAGTATTTGTAATTTGTTACTTCACACCGCTGCTGGTGACAGAGATGAATAAAGGCTTCGGCAACTTTCACTATGAATTATTATGGTTACTACTAATCTGGGCTGTGCGATTAATCCAAATTCAATTTCAATTCTGATTTTGGATTAAAAAAACATTAATCGATATAAAATGATTAATGCGTCATATTCCGCCCTTTTCAAAGCAGTGTGCATTCGTTCCTCCACAAAGCTTAGTTTTACAAAGAAATCAGTGAAATCATATAAAGTTGACCCTTTTCAGGAAGGGACGTGCTCGAGTTATTGTAGTGTATTCGATTCATTAAAAGTTTTAAAAGCACAAAAGAGAACTCATGCTACTTTCATTGGCTCATGCAAGATTTCATTGGGTGCATGCTGTAGCAAACTTACACTCACCGGCCACTTTATTAGGTACACTTTACTAGTACTGGGTTGGATCCCCTTAATCCTTTGTGGCATAGATTCAACAAGGTACTGGAAATATTCCTCAGAGATTTTGGTCCATATTGACATGATAGCATCACGCAGTTGCTGCAGATTTGTCGGCTGCACATCAATGATGCGAATCTCATGTTCCACCACATCCCAAAAGTGCTCTATTGGATTGAGATCTGGTCACTGTGGAGGCCATTTGAGTACAGTGAAGTCATTGTCATGTTCAAGAAACCAGTCTGAGATGATTTGCGCTTTATGACATGGCGCGTTATTCTGCTGGAAGTAGCCATCAGAAGATGGGTACACTGTGGTCATAAAGGGATGGAAATGGTCAGCAACAATACTCAGGAAGGCTGTGGCGTTGACACGATGCTCGATTGGTACTAATGGGCCCAAAGTGTGCCAAGAAAATATCCCCCACACCATTACACCACCACCACCAGCCTGAACCGTTGATACAAGGCAGGATGGATCCATGCTTTCATGTTGTTGACGCCAAATTCTGACCCTATCATCCGAATGTTGCAGCAGAAATCGAGACTCATAAGACCAGGCAACGTTTTTCCAATCTTCTATTGCCCAATTTTTGTGAGCCTGTGTGAATTGTAGCCTCAGTTTCCTGTTCTTAGCTGACAGGAGTGGCACCCGGTGTGGTCTTCTGCTGCTGTAGCCCATCCACCTCAATATTGGATGTGTTGTGCGTTCAGAGATGCTCTTCTGCATACCTCGGTTGTAACGAGTGGTTGTTTGAGTTACTGTTGCCTTTCTATCAGCTCGAACCAGTCTGGCCATTCTCCTCTGACCTCTGGCATCAACAAATATACAAATTTGTATATATATATATATATACCTACAACATATTGGTTATATGAAACTGATAATCGTTTTAAATAATCATGATTTTTCCCATAATCAAACAGCCCTTCTACTAATGTTTGAGGGCAGCGAATTTATTTTGAACTGTAATCAAAACTGACTGGAACTACCTTTTGCACCAAACCATTCCAGCCTACACTGTAAGAAAATTGTGTTGGGACAACATGAAGGAATTAAGTTAACTTATTAGTTTTTACAAATTTAATTGGATTGAACAGAGCTTCTGGAGAGTGCAAAAAAAATCAAGAATTGTGTCGTTTCAGCTTATTTTAAATAAGCAATTTGAACAAACAGTCATATTTTGCATGTATCAGAATCAAGAATATCATCAGACCGTTGAATAAAAACAAGTAACAACATAAACATGTACATGTATCTATTCACTGGAAATACGGGGACATTTGCTTGTGGTTCATAAGAAACACGATTTTGCAGAAATTTAAGCAAACTGTTCCCAAGACGTAGGGAATTTTGTTAAGAAAAAGAATGTAGTGTCTACTGAGGCATGTCACTGTAACATAACAGAAAGCCCCACTTAGATGATTGCTTTCACTTCTGTATTTATTTTTCCTGAGGCTTCAATTGTTCACCCATATGGCCTGCATACGTGCACTGATCCTTCATGACACTGATTCAACAAGGTGCTGGAAATATTTCTCAGAGATTTTGTCCATATTTACTTCATAATATTACTGCAGATTGTCGGCTGCACATCCATGATTTTCACCACATCTCAATTGTGAGTTTAATGAACTCACTGTCATTTTCTAGAAAACATCTGAGATCATTTGAGCTTCGTGAAATGGCACATTAGCAATCACAAGATGGATACACTATAAAGCAATGGATGGTCAGCAACAATTCTCAGGAAAGCTTTGGTGTTTAAACAATTTTCTAAGGGGCCCAAAGTGTGACAAAACATCAGTCACACCATTACACCACCAGTATATTTTGACAAAGTACTTTACCGTAATATTTTCCATATCATTAGCTTGCCGTTAATGATGGCAGGGTCTGGCCATAGTGGCAGTGAGAAAGAGCGTGGTGGAATCACGGTGGATGCGAAAGCGATTTACTACAGTTTTAACGATATTAAAACACTAGAACATTTAGAAGGTTTGTTGAAAGAAATTTACAGTAGGCCTATCACCGAATCTTTGTTTCAACCCTGGAAAGATGTCAATGTTATACTTATATTTCATATGAGTATAAAAACAATAGTCTAAATAATGCTCTAAATATAACACTGTAATATTCATACACTATTTCTGTTACATTTCTTAAGAAGCATCATTTATTTTTAGACTCATTTGTTGGCCAGTTGTGGTAAATATTAAAAGTTCTAAACCATCTATTATGTTTTATTGTTCCACTATAGAAATTATAATATTTACAATGAAATATTACATTTGATAGGTGTCTCTCACATTGTCCCACAGCAACATTAGTATGGAATGTTTTATAATTATATTTTATTCAATTTTGTGTCCATTTTATTCAACATACACTTTGTAAGTTTTTTTTGTGTAAATTTTCACTTAAGTAAATTAAATGCTTTCACTGCTAATTAGTTACTTTTATAATGTAATTCAGTTACTAACTCTACTATTGTGTTACTATTTGTTAGAAGTTACTATTTGTAAGAAGTATAGTAACTATAATTCATATTTCTTTTTAAGTAACGTGCCCAACACTGCTATTTATGTATCATATAATACATCTAGAAACTTTAAAAAGGTAAAATTTTTGTACTAATATGTACTTATAAGTACTTTAAGTACCTTTAAGGTACCAGTATTGACCTGAGGGTTGTCCCCCCCCCCCCCCCCCCCCCCCTCCCTCCCTCTCTCTCTCTCTCCTACACTCTCTATTGTGAAAAATATATGTATGTATACTTAAAATAATTGTGTAAGTAGAACAGAAACAAACGCAAAAATGCATTTAGAAACAGCTGAGTTCCCCCTCCTCACAGTGGTTTGGCCCACTGCCTGCTTTCCCAGTTCATCTCACCCGATCTCACCTACTCTACACATACGAGTCAGGTGTGCAGCTGGCTGTGGCTCAGTTAATGTTGTACTCCAGTAAGTGGAGTGTTTTATCCACTTTAAATAAAGCGATTCTCTTTAATGTAGTTGATGCAGACTCAGTCATAAATTAGTTGTGGCAAAAATGCTGATTACCGATGTAATTTTCCATGAATCTGCTAAATTAGTTATTAAAATATGACTTATCTAGTTAACGTTAGCTTGTTTACAATAGCTTGTTGCATAGTGCACTGCAACTAACACGCCAAAGCCATTTCCCATGCATTGATTTATTTGTGACGACTTGGCATAATGTTAAATTAACATTAACAGCCATAATTAGCATATTGTTTAGCTGTGCATTTACCAAATGACCACTGTGCGATGACCGAAATGACCCCACTGTATTTTTTTGTATAATACATTTTTATTCTGTTCTTAAGTGTCATCGTTTTCAATAAAATTTTAACCTTTTTTAATTCCTTGTTTTTATTGTATATGAGAAGCATGTCAAATTGCTGTCTCTGACTGACCAACTGACCTACCCACCCCTTTCCTAAACAATAATAATGATATAAGTGAAGTTTTTGACTGTGGGGACATATCTTTATAAGTAAAATTTTACTGTATTATTTGTGTCCCCTTCAAAAATTGCTCATGAGAAATTTTGTTTATTATCCCCCCCTACTGTTAAATAAAATTTACGCCCATGGTATAAGGCAAGATGGAACCATGTTTTAATGTTGTTTACACCAAACTCTAACCCCACCTCCTCACCATACTGCAGCAGAAATCGAAACTCATCAGGCTAGGTGACCTTTCTCTAACCTTCTGTCATCCCTAGTACTAGAACTACGTCTACATCCCTAGAACTGCTGTTTAATTATTATAAAATAACGCAGCCAAAATGCCCAGCATTATGTTCTAATAATTCAACAAAGACTATAGAATACATTTGATAAGACATGTCAATCGTATAATTTTAAATGGGGAAAAAACAATGGTCAATATTGAAGCCCAGCCTTCTAGTAAAGGAGCCAATCAGAATCAATTATTCACTGATGATTCTCCGGGGGAGGGGCTCTGTCCAGACATGTACAACAGTTTCTGCAGCTTCATTGTTATGAACCCTCTGGGGTCGGTTTAATAATGTTTAACAACTTTATTAATCCCACCAGGGGCAATTAAAATAGGGCAGTAGCATTTCATGATACAACAAACATAAAGAGACAAATCACTTACAAACAATATTAAAAAACACAATCCAGCATGCTTCATAATAACTTCATAAATAGTACTAAAAAGCATAGGAAGGACCCATATATTAAAAATTTTAACCTCGCTAAAATGTAAGTGCATTGGAATCTCCGCAAATACTTGCCTCACATACTTATATATCTACATAAAGCTTAAATATCTCTACTTTTGAACAAACAAATCTGCGAGATACAGTCTTTTCCAGGTCAGATGGAAAAGACTGTATCTCGCAGATTTATTTTTTTCATTATTCTTATCATTTTCATTATTTTAAACTAATTCCCACCTCTTGACTGCCCACAAACTTGTAAATAAAGAGGTCGCTGTTATTTTGGGAGATTTGCCATCAGAAATATGTTGAAAATGACCTCAGAAGACCAGCGCTAATGGATGCGTTTTTTTCAGAGGATGATATTGTGTAACAGTTATTGTTCTAAGTTGTTGATTCTTACGGTAGTTACATTTGATCCACAAGATGACAAAGGAAGATTTGTGAATTTGTTACCTTGTGTGCGCATTAGCTTAGCATTAACTATGGTTACCACACCTAAAGGCATTGTTTAGATGTTGTATTTCCAATGTATTTTTTTATTTTGATATTTTTCCAAAAAGTCATCTTAGAGCTAATAGTTGAATCTTCAGCCATTGCCTGTCTATTAATGTTGCTATTATTATAGTTATTAATATAGTTATGAGAGAGAGAGAGAGAGAGAGAGATTAAGCCTGTTAATCATAGTGTGTCTGTCAACAAGCAGTAGCACCTCTACTAATAGCGAAACTAAGTTTAAGAAAAAAAACATGTCTGAAAACACATCCGCTTTTTCTGTTAGTTCATGAAGAGAAAGGAAAAGAAAGAAATTTAATCAGTGGTTTACTAATATTATACTTTCCTCAAATGTAAACAAAGACCAACTGTTCTCATGCGCTGTCATTTATTTACCAGCACAAATATATGATACATCTGCTTCATATATATCTTTCATTGTCCCTATTTTACATAATAGACTATTATTCGAGAGATTACTGGAGCAAGATGTATTACAGCATCACATCTATTCTTGTGTTTGCATCCTTAAACTAGGTATTTCAAGAATTATACTATATGAATTTAAATGTGTGAAGAACATCAGTATTAAGGCTTTATTAAAATGCATTGATATGTAGACACCAAATGACTTCTGACTTCTGAAAAATAACCATAAGGACAGCATCTGCAGCACATACGTCCATAATGCAATGGTTTCAGAGTGAAGTTTATTTGCAGGAATACATAGGACAGGTTGTTGCAACCCAGGCTCTTTCTGAAAACGTACCGCTATATACATTTCTGGAGAGTGCCAAAAACATCCCAGGAAGTACGTTTTTTTTGCAGTTTTTGTTTTCACAAATCCACCAGAGGCCGCTGTGTAGACTTTTTGAGATCTCAAATTTCTCTCACGAGTGGCATTCGCGCCTGCTCTTCTCACGTAAATCACGAGGATGCTGTCAACTAACTGACTGACGGACCCTCCTCCTTTCCTAAACCCAACCAATAGTGTTTTCAAAAGCACCGATTGACCAGCGCCCACCCACTTCCCTAAACCCAACAGAGTTTTAAAAAGCAATCCAGAAAAAGAAAAGCCCTTGCCTGATTTTTACCACGCTTTCAGATTTTACCACATTTACCACTCATCTTATTGTTTATTTTATTTTTGGCTTCTGTTTTTGTCTTACCTGCTTTCTGAAACCATTTTTCGCTGGACTCGAACCCCGTCGTCGTGGTCAACTCCTCTCTGCGTCTCAAGGACAAACTGGTAACAGCTGGAAAGCCGTCCATGCGGAGGTAAGCGGTCAGCTGGTAAGCACAAAAAGGAACGGCGTCATACCCCCCCCGTAGCGATCGTTTTAAAGATGAAATGCAGCCATACGTACTTCGAGCTACATAATTCGCGATCTCCAGAAATGTATATAGGGCTACATTTCAGAATGAGCCTATGTTGCAACAATAACTAAGGACAGCATCTGCAACACATTCTACTTCCGTGATGCAATGGTTTAAGAGTGAAATTTAATTGCAGGAATATATCAGTAAGTGAAGTGAAGTGAAGTGAAGTGAAGTGTAGTGTGGCCAAGTATGGTGTCCCATACTTGGAATTTGTGCTCTGCATTTAACCCATCCAAGTGCACACACACAGTTAGTGAACACACACATACCGTGAACACACACCCGGAGCAGTAGGACAGGTATTATGCCCTAAATAACATCACAGAAGCTACAATGTTATTTTTTGCCTTTGTGGTCTACACAATGTCTGGTGAAACGTAGCTTGATTATGTTAAAAACATTATGTAAAAAATTCCTGAATGTCATGTCTTCTCAATTGTAGGTCTCTTTGGACAAAAGTAAATGTAAATGTAAAATAAATGCAAGCATTAGACTGTGCAAAATTAAACCACACTGTTAACAATTTCCTGTAAAATCTACAGTAACTTACTGGCAACAGTTACTTACTGTAAATCAATTACAGCAAAAATACTGTGTTTACATTTACAGCACCATTTATCTTGCTTTGTGTTACAGTATTGTATATCTTTACAGTAAAATATACAGTAATTTTCACAATGCAACTTTAAAATACAGTAACATACTGCATAACTGTCCTACAGTAAAATTCAGTTCATATTACCGTGAAATACTGTGTACAAAAATCGTTAACAGTGCAGAAATGTGAATCTTAACAATACATTTCACAGTGACTTTATAATATTCAATTCAATTCATCTTTATCTCTATAGTGCTTTCTACAATGTAGATTGTGTCAAAGCAGCTTAACATAGATGAAGTTCAAGTAGATTAAAACCATGTTAAAGTTGAAGTTCAGTTTAGTTTCTATTACCATTTTTCTAAAAGTGTGTCATTTTTTTTAAACAAACACCTCCCAAGCAAAAAGTCCATTGTTAAAGGTGCTGTATGTACATTTTTGACTCTTCTAAAGCATAAAATACCATAATATGTTTGCAGATATTTAAGAAACATGCCAAGTGAACATTCTTGTTTATCTGAAAAACAATGCTGAAGTCAGCTATTCTGCTTTGAACATGTGCGTTACGTGCCGAAACATCTGTCTTTGTTTTGGTTCTTTTAACTCGCCCAATGCCAGTTTAGCCAAATATATTTCAGCACCCTGGGTTGCCTTGATGCAAAACAGCACATTTCACTCATTCAAGTCATGAAGGCTCTCAAAGCATGCGCCTGTGACCGAAATGCGACCTCCGGTGGACAGTAACAGCCCCGAAATGAGACGCAGATTCAGAGTTCCACATGAGTTGGTTATTAATTAGCAAATAATATAAATATTACGAACATAAACATTAGGTGAGCAGGTTACATTGTAACCCCGTGTCCTAACAACACGCTACGTGAGGAGATTTGCAGTGATAAGCAATTTGTCTGTTTGCACCAGACGAAACATGACAGAAATTTAAATACAGCCATTCAGCAGCACAGAGTAGTGCACTCACTGCACTCCAGCGAAATGGTAAGGTTTATAATCTAATCAATACATATGAAACCTCTTTAACATTATTATATGTACATGATGAATGATTGATATTTGTTAACTTGGCTTGAACTGAGCCACAGTTCTAAAGTTGAATTTCACACGGTTTATTTTATTTTCAAGATCTGAGGTGAACTATCTGCTGCTGCTTTCAGTAGTATGACAATAAAGGTCAGGTAAAATGGCATTCAAACTCACATTATTAGCATTTAACACTAAATAAAGCACATGTGGTGTACCTGAGGTGATCAGTTACTCCTGTTGTTCACCTGTGAGAAATAGAAGCTGTTTCTAAAAAAGAAATTTCAGGTGTTGGTTAGGACAAAAACTTTTTTTAGTATGGAAAGCATTCCTTCTATCGCGTGCCATTGCTTTTAGTTAAAAAAAAAACTGTTCAAATCAGCCTTTAGGCTTGATAGTCAGGCACACTCATGTCAGTCTGGCAACCTGCACTTGCCTGGACTCGTCAGAGGAGGGGCCGAGTGAAAATGTGTTTTGATCCAGGAGTGCAATACCTAGATCGACCACTGGGTGTCAAACTTACATACTGCACCTTTAACAGTATCAGGGGTGTGCTGAGGGATGTCGATTTCTCATTTGAATATGCTAATTTAACATAATCATGTCACACACACCAGACTAATCAGATTTGACAACAAAATAAAAGTAATTTAAAGATAAGAAAATTTAAAATAAACCTTTACTAATAATAACAATGCATTGTAATTATATGCTTTTCTGACACCAAAGCACTACACAAGCGTAATACAGAAAAGAAAAAGAAAAAATTTAAACAATAAATGTACAACAATAGTACATATAATTAAGATGAAAACACTTACTGCCATAAAACAAATTCTTGAAAATGTAGGGGCCTTCTAACAGACAAAGGAAGTACATGCCACAACCAGAAAAGCTCTTAGGCTTTTAATCTGCATTGAGGTTGTTGGAAAAGTAATGAATCTGCAGAATGGAGAGATTGGGAAGGTTTTCTGTATAGGCCTGTAATCCTTCAGGTCAAGAATGACCCGCCTTCACTAAACCTCTAAAATAAAGCAGATCAATTTCATTTCAATCCTCAAATTTATTTTGCATAAAAGAAACAACCTCAGCTTCATCACAAACTCTATAAATGTCTGGGTTTTCTCTCAACAGTGGGGAGTTTTAATCAGTGTTTAATGTTTAACACTCATTTTTGACTACAGTAAAAAGCATTTTTTTGTATAAGTGTAAAAAGTTTTTTTTTTTTTTTTTAAAGAGTATTTATAAAAGTTAAAGCAGCAGATTCTTATTGTATATAAGCATGTAAGCACACTGTTAATGATTTTTGTAAATTACACAGTATTTAACTCTAATATGAACTGTATTTTACTGTTATGTAGTATGTTACTGTATTTTAAAGTTGCGTTGTGAAAATTACTGTATATGTTGTAAAGATATACAATACTGTAAATACATAAATAAATGGTTCTGTAAATGTAAAGTACAGTATTTTTGCTGTAACTGATTTACAGTAAGTTACTGGCGAACTGCTGCCAGTAAATTACCGTAGATTCTACTGGAAATTGTTAGCAGTGTATGTACACTGTAAAAAAATTTCTTGTAAATTAACAGTAAAACACTGACAGCTGCTGTTACAAGCAATGTACTGTTATTTTACAGACCTTTACCATAACTGCCATTTTACAGTATGTTGCTGTAAAAATACATGGACTGAATTAGTACTCATTTCATTCACTGAAACCGACTGCCTCAAATTGTCCAACTGTTGTTTGAGTTTATTGAGTAATATTAGTAATGTGTTATAGATGCTTAATAGAAGGATATTTATGATGATAACTTAATGATAACAGGAAGAATAACTTCAAGTTTCTCTTTTCATCTTTGACTTAAACACTGGCTCTACTCTCTTCCACAAGGGTAATACATAAAAGGGACACCAGAAATTTGACTCAGGTTTTACTGTTTTTTTCCTTTTTACGGTAAACTACTGGCATCTGTGGTTGCCAGCAAAGTACTGTTTTTTATGTGGTATTTTACTAGACATTTTTGCAGTAAAATTGCGGCAAAGTCTAACAGTGTGGCTATTTTTTTATAGTGTATAGTGTGCATGTGTGCCAGTAGTTTTTGCTGTAATTGACCCGAATGATAACCGTAGTACCCTAAATGTGTACAGCCTTCATAAAAATATCAAAGTAGAAAATGGTTAATTTTTTCAAATGTTGGGTCATTTTAGAAAAAGTCTCCAAACGTCAAGAAAAAAACAAACATATTGGCTAAAATGGTGCTTGGGTCATTTTTTACCCATAAATCAAATGGGGGTTTAAGTCATATAATTTTAAATGTCCATATGGTTGTGTTTTTGTCTGTGTAACAAAGGTATGTTGCATAAATGTTAGTACCTCAAAACATTGGTGTATGATTATAAAATAATAAAATATGGTAATTTACTCTAAAATGTAGAATTTATTTATGTTCCGACTGTATTTTTTACAGTAAAATTCCAGCAAACACATCTGCCGCTTTTGTACTGTAAATTATGGATTTTTTAACAGTGTAAATTAATAAAAAAAGAGGCATATACACATATACATTGCATATACATAGAAGAAAAATTACTGAGTTCAGCCAAATGTAATGAAAGGTCAAGTATGGAATTACAAACAAAAATAGAAACATTTTTTTTTGTGCGTGGGTTTTGACACATATTGGCACACGTGTACATGCTAACTGCGGCACTGATGTTTCCATTGTGGAAAGGAACAAAAGCATTTGGTTTGACCTTGCAGATGAAACCGATTTGCATCTAAAAGACACCAAGATGTCCTTAAAATGAGACAAAACTACACATCAGGCAAATCAGATCCACATTACTTTGGCACATACAGCACAAGGTTTTCTTGTAAACCTACACGTATAATATAATAAGCAAGAGTCATCGATTGGGAAATTTCGAAAAACTTTCAGCCCCTTTGCTTTATGTACATATCACAATTCACATCCTAATGTGTGCACAGTCATTTCCTCTCAAGTGCCACAGCTTAATCAAGAATGAGAGCTGAGAAAAGAATGAGTGAAAATGAGAGTATCAGACAGGAAACTGCATTTCGCGACTTTATTAGCCATGGATTTAGCCTAACATAGAGTGCTCAACATAAATGAGTACAACCCATTTTGAAAATGAATATTTTTATCCATTTCTCAGTGAATATAGGTAACATTTGAACAAAACAGATTAATTAAACAGATATATTTATTAAAATAATATTTTAGTCAACGAACATCTTTAGAAATAGAAAAATAATACATTTAAATTCATGCAAAATATTGGAAAATTTTAAACTTAATTTTACACATTTTTTGTTTCTCTTGAATTTTGCTCTTTTTGAAATGTTTTATTTAACTTTTTTCCCTAACAAATTTCGGTGTACTAATTTATCATAAGTTATTTTGTTAGATTAGCTCCAGATTTGGCTTTAGTACTGACTCATCTAATGTACACTCACCGGCCACTTTATTAGGTACACCTGTCCAACTGCTCATTAACGCAAATTTCTAATCAGTCAATCACATGGCAGCAACTCAATGCATTTAGGCATGTAGACACGGTCAAGACGATCTGCTGAAGTTCAAACCGAGCATCAGAATGGGGAAGAAAGGTGATTTACGTGACTTTGAACGTGGCATGGTTGTTGGTGTCAGACGGGCTGGTCTGAGTATTTCAGAAACTGCTGATCTACTGGGATTTTCACACACAACCATCTCTAGGGTTTACAGAGATTGGTCTGAAAAAGAGAAAATATCCAGTGAGCGACAGTTCTGTGGGTGCAAATGCCTTGTTGATGCCAGAGGTCAGAGGAGATTGGCCAGACTGGTTCCAGCTGATAGAAAGTCAACAGTAAATAACCACAACATGTCGAACCTTGAGGCGGATGGGCTACAGCAGCAGAAGACCACACCGGCTGCCACTCCAGGCTACAATTCGCACAGGCTCACCAAAATTGGACAATAGAAGATTGGAAAAACGTTGCCTGGTCTGATGAGTCTCGATTTCTGCTGCGACATTTGGATGGTAGGGTCAGAATTTGGCGTCAACAACATGGAAGCATGGATCCATCCTGCCTTGTATTAACAGTTCAGGCTGGTGGTGGTGGTGTAATGGTGTGGGGGATATTTTCTTGGCACACTTTGGGCCCATTAGTACCAATTGAGCATCGTGTCAACACCACAGCCTACCTGAGTATTGTTGCTGACCATGTCCACCCCTTTATGACCACAGTGTACCCATCTTCTGATGGCTACTTCCAGCAGGATAACGCGCCATGTCATAAAGCGCGAATCATCTCAGACTGGTTTCTTGAACATGACAATGAGTTCACTTTACTCAAATGGCCTCCACAGTGACCAGATCTCAATCCAATAGAGCACCTTTGGGATGTGGTGGAACGGGAGATTGGATGTGCAGCCGACAAATCTGCAGCAACTGCATGATGCTATCATGTCAATATGGACCAAAATCTCTGAGAAATATTTCCAGTACCTTGTTGAATCTATGCCACGAAGGTTTAAGGCAGTTCTGAAGGCGAAAGGGGGTCTAACCCGGTACTAGTAAGGTGTACCTAATAAAGTGGCCATTGAGTGTATATGCACTAATATAATATTGTAAATCTTCCTATAGAAAATAATGAAAGATTTGTGAGGGGTGTACTTATATATGTTGAGCACTGTATTTGTTGTGACCCTAATCTTGCCCTCTAACATCATTTATTTGTTGTTTAAGTTTTTCGCAGAAGACAGGTGTCATTTATAATAATTTCATCCCGTGATCAAAACAGTTTCAGAAAAGGACAGACAGAAAAGGTATTCTTGCCTGAGCATGTATGGAAATGTTCTTTGTACGTGATGCAAAGCAGTACACTCTGTGCATTTGTGGTGAGAAAACATCTCAGCTGGTACATGCACTGCTGTTCACTAAGGCAGGGTTCACCATTACTACTGTTTGATGTTTAGCAATTTGTTCAACACATCACACAACAATAGACAGAATCACAAAGCAGACGATGAAACAAAAGCTATGCTGTAAAATAATGTCTGGTTTCAATGATAAAAAACTGTAAAAATGCTACAGTAAAAATCTGTAATCTGTAAAACACATCAAATAAGTTCAACAC